>JABUQX010063726.1:35000-45000 GCA_015478945.1 Trachelipus rathkii | reverse complement strand
CAATTTTTTTTCTAATTTTTCACACCCTATTATAATACATATAAGTATATTACATAAAAATAATTATCGAAGATCAATATATTTTTCTCCGTGTGCTCCCTAACCCCCACACCAACCACACACCTACATTATAATAATTAATTAATAATAATTATAATATTATAATAATAATTACAATTATAATATATATAATAATATATAATATAATTATATATATATATTATATTATATATATGTAAATATATATATTATATATAGTATATTATATTATATATATATATTATATTATATATAATTATATTGGTTTATCTTTGAGGCTCACTTGATGACTCATCTTTGAATGGCTCATCTTTGATGGTTCCATCTTTGATGGCTCAGCTTATTGATGGCTCAAACTTGATGAAATCATCTTTGATGGCTCAAACTTTGATGACTCAGCATTATTGATGACTTCATCTTTGATGAGTCATCTTTGGCGGTTCATCTTTGATGATTGCCTATCTTGATGACTCAGATTTATTGATGTTCAGTATATTTTTGATGGTTCAGTTACATTTTGATGTTCCCAATCACCGTAAGGAGTGTCTAGGAGTGTTCTATTAGTGTTCTATGAGTATTAGATGCGTGGCAGGTGAGTGCCAAGTGAGTGCCATGAGTGCCAATGAGTGACAATGAGTGCAAGTGAGTGCCAACATAGTGCCGAAAACTGATGCACAGTCGTTACGAGCAACTGAGAGCCACTTTTTTTCAAAGCCTTTTCTAGCCTCCCTGAGCCTAGAATAGCAATATGGGTGTCTACCCTAGGTTATAAGGTATGGGAAATCGATTGGTGTATATTACAAGTTGCTAGGATGCTTCCTACTATGAGTAGTCTTTTCTAACACTTAATAGCCCATATAATATATACTAGTATATATATTATTGAAGATGTATATGAATATAATATAAATATAAAGTATATGTATTATATATATATATATAATATATATATATATCTATATATTATATATAGTATCATATATGATAGGTACTATAGTATATAGAGTATATATAGTATTACACACTTACACACATACCTAGATACAATACATCTTACACTCACACACAGATATACTCACACTTAACGCTTACACACACACACACACCACAATACATCCCTCACACACAGATACACACATCTACACCAGCCATAGACACATTATTACACACTTACACTCACGCAATATACACTTACATACAATATACACATATACACTTATACCACTACACTTCCGCCATATTCTAATTCTTACACTAGCCATATACACTTACACTCACACACACAGCACACACTTACACATACGCACCCACCCACTCGATATTTTGATGCCTCAATTTTGATGCCTCAACTTTGATCCCTCAGCTTTGATGGTTCATCTTTGATGACTCATCTTTTGATGACGTCATCTTTGAGGGACCACCTATATTGCTGATTCATCTTTGTGAAGTCATCTTTGTCGGTTCATCTTTGATGGTTGCATCTTTGATGACTGCAGCATTATTGATTGTTCAACTTGAATGTCCCAAACCCTAAAGCCTAGAATAGCCCTATATATGGTGTCTACCCCTATGTTATAAGGTATGAGGAATCGATGGGTGTATATTACAAGTTACTAGGAAGCGTCCTAGTATGAGTTAGCTTTTTCTAGCCTACCCTGACGTCATAGAATAACACTAATATTGAATGAAGCCTACCCCTATGTTATAAGGTATGAGGATTCGATTGGTGTATATTATAAGTTGCTAGGATGTTTCCTACTATGAGTTAAGCCATTTTCTAGCTTTTTTTCTTAACCTAACCCTACATCAAAGAAAGCAGAGCTAATCATTGTTGTCTTCTCTAGGCAATAAGTGACCTACCAGGGCGCAGCATGTGCCCTCCGCACAAAGTCAGTCGAACGCACCCGCAGGTGCGACCAACCGCGTTCCCGCCCGCGTGCGCCCGCAGGCGCAATATCTCCGCGTACCCGCCCGCCGCGTGCGCCCGCAGGCCGCAATATTCCCGCGCGAACGACAAATATGATATCAATGTAAACTATTTCAAAGACAAAGTGAAAAATATATAAACTATGAGTCATTCATTTTTACTTTCATACTTAAACAATTTTTCATTAAAAACATTTACTTTACAGCCCTTAAAGAAGTAAAACAGTAAATCAATAGCTCAACTGCCTAGCAAGCAGAGGGAATAAGTAAGGCTTGTTTATACCTGCTTTGCTGATTTACTGACTTTAACTCATAGTATCTTATTAACATATTTTTCTTTTAATTTTTTATTAATATTTTTATTTTATAATTTTTTAAATTTTTTTATGTAAGAAGAAAAAACCCAGAGTGGCTGATATATAATCTTTTATTTTTCTACAATTGTACGAAATTTTAATTAAAAACATTATACTTTCTACAGACCTTAAAAGAGCAGTAAAGTCAGTAAATCAATAGAGGTGTTACCTCCCACACAAGGGATTAGTATGCTTTTGTTTTACTTGGCTTTACTGCTTTAGCTGCCTTTAAGCTCATATGTTTTAACTGGCTTAACTATATATTTATTGAACATTACATACCTAAAGCAGTAACATCAGTAATCAATAGAGGGTGTTACTCTAGCAACAAAGGGATTAAGTAGCTTTTGTTTACTGTTTTACTGCTTTAACTCATATGCTTTACTGGTTTACATTGCTTTAACTCATATGTTTTACCTCTTTAACTCATATATTTATTAACATTAACATACCTGTAAAGCAGTAACATCAGTAAATCAATAGAGGGTTTATACCTTGCAACAAAGGGATTAGTAAGCTTTTGTTGTTTTACTGCTTTTACTGCTTTAACTGCTTTAACTCATATGTTTTAACTGCTTTAACTCAATATATTTATTAACATTACAATACCTTAAAGCAGTAAATCAGTAATATCAAATAGAGGTGTTACCTAGCAACAAAGGATTAGTAGGCTTTTGTTTTTAACTGTTTTACTGCTTTAACTCATTGCTTTACTGTTTTTGTTTTAATACTTGCTTTACTGCTTAAACTCATATGCTTTACTGCTTTAAACTCATATGATATTTATTAACATTGTTTTTCTTTTTATATTTTTTATTTTGTTTAATACTTTTTTAATTTAATTATTATTATATTTTTATTCTTATTTTTTTTAATTTTATTATACTTATAAGTATTATTTACTTGTCACGCTATTGTTATTATTATTTTAGCAGACACATCCACACACACACACACATCACATGACACACACACAACACACAACACACCAAACACACACACACACACATGTCACACACACACACACACACACATAACGTATAATTTATTAAAACATTTTATGTTTTAATTAAACACGTCACACATAACGTATAATTTATTAAAACATTTTATGTTTTAATTAAACACGTACATTTATATTACTCATCCCAATTATAACTAAACTTATTTCAAAAGTTTCTTAAAAATTCTATAATAAATCAATCATTATCTTTGAACAAAGAATTTATTATTACTGTTAATACTTTTTGTTTATAAATTTTATAACTATCAAGTTTTAAAATAATTTTTACTAAATTTTATGAAATTTTATTAAAAACATATATTTTACGTACCTTAAAGCAATAAATCAGTAAATCAGTAAGGCAAGCCCCTAGCATCCCTCTACACCAAGCTATGCCACGTTTTGTTCTATTGACTTACTGCTTTACATCATCTTTAGCCATGTAATAAGTATAAAATAACAAAATAAGTTCTTCTCTGTTAACATAACACTGTTTTTATTAAAATCATTCTAGGTTTTTATTTAAATAACAATTATTCACTTACAATTTATATTATTCGCTCAATGTTAACTAAAAATATATTCAAAGTTTTTTAATAATTCGGATTTTCTTTATTATTATTATTATTATTATTATATTATTATATTATCTATGTACATTGACAATCCAAGCACGGAAAACACAACAACGCGCACTCCTTACAGATACGAAACTGACTGCTGTTCTGTAAAAATGTTGTTGAAATAACTATTTAGCCTAAATTTAATGGATAAGCCTTTTTTGTACCCGGGGCGATTTAGGCCTAATACCGGGTAAAATATATTTCCAACTGACCTCTTTCTGTAAAATGTGGTGAAATAACTAACGTTAGGCTAATTTAGGGCAAAATTTAGGAATAAACCTTTTTTGTTATCCCGGCTGATTTAACCTAATCACAGGCAAAAGGTAATTCGCAGTATATGACAAGATCGAGAATCATGTTATTATTACATTTTATAAAGTATCATTCCAAACTGAAACATGGCTGGATCGGTAATGATCCTTTAAAGGCAGGTAAGAAGGAAATGTTTTTCCTTTCTGTGAGAGGTGGAGGTAATTTCTCTTATCTCTATGATTGACTGCGCATGTGATTGATCGATGTTATTTATTTTATCGCTTTTTTGCTTTTAAGGTATGTAAAAACATTTTTTTTCATATCCTGAGCCTGGGTTTCGTTTATTTAAACTATATATGTATACGTTAAGACTTCATAGAACTTTTATTTAATTTTTATTATACATTCAAATCTTAAACATACATTGTAAATCTTTATTAAGAAAAGAGTAAAAAATAAGGATAATAAAACTTTACTATTATAATTAGAAATTTAATAATCATTACCTTACAATAATTTAATATATATATTATATATATATTATATATATATATAACCTATATATTATATAATATATGATTATATATATATATATATATATATATATCTATACTTAATATATATATATATATATATATATAGGATGAACATTAAATTATATACTAGAGTGTTAAATATATTTACAATGGTTTATATATATATAAGGTTAACATTAAATATAACACTTCCACATACATTTTTCACATGATGTTTATGACTATTTCATATTAAAACTCTCTAAATCTTTACAAATATGCCAATCATGGTATCTCAATATCGATGACTAGTTTAGTTTCATTAAATACATTCAAGAAACGGGAATATGTAAAAGGTGCATGAATCTGATCAATTCATAGTATATTTACATTCTGGATCACCCTGCATAAATACTTTCTTTGCCATATGTTTTTCTAAGTAGACTAGTGAATTTCGCACATCTATAGAACTTATATATATATATATATATATATATATATATATACTATATTATAATTATATATATTATATATATATATATAATATATATATATATATATATATATATATATTATTATTCTAATAAAGAGCACTGCAAAGAAATACTAAACTTTTACAGGTATAGTAACTTCGCTTTGTAGCCTAACTGTAATTCCTTTCAGTGCTCTTTATAATATATATATATATATATATATATATATATATATAAATAATATATATATATTTTTTATAATATAAATATATATATATTATATAATATATATATACTAATATAATGATATATATAATATATAGCGAAAAATAGAAATGCATTTTTCTGCTACGAAAAATATCGATAATATAATCTTTAGAAAGAGCACATAAGAAAGATGAATACATTTCGTTGTTTATTTTCCATTCGTTGCGTTTTTTATGCGAAAAAAAACGATTTATTAACAAGCTGCTTTAACGTCTTTCTGTCATCTTTTATCTTCCTTAAAAAGAAGGAAATGGCGGATCGGTAGGGCCTAGGCTAAGTTCTTCTTACGTGGAACAAAGCTCCAGATTTGAGTTATAGAACGTGAGAGTTCCATCTTATACGAAGAGGATATAAGCGTAGTTGCAATAACGAATCAAAATGTTTTCTTTTTATCTCACTGTTATTTTTGTTGCATCAATTTAAATATGAGAAATTATTTGTGACGTCCTAATATTAAATTTTTTTTTTTTTTTTTTTTTTTTTTTTTTTTTTTTAAAAGTTGAATAAATTTCACCATTTTTTTCTGACATATTTGAAGCACCTGTTGATTATATATATATATATATATATGATATATAGTATATTATATATATATATATATTATATAATACTATATTATATATATATTATATATATATATAATATATATATTATTATATATATATAAATATATATATATATATATTATCTATATATATTATAATATATATATTTATTATATATATAGTATATATATATAGTATATATATATACCTTTACCTTTACCTTTACCTTTACCTTCTCGCCCCCGACCACCCTCATCAGTGTGGCCACACCTTGCTAAAAAAAACCGCCCCCCTCATCCGGCTTCCCCCACAGATCGCTTAAGGCTGTGATTTCCCATGTTGTTCTGAGACAGACTAGGAGAAAGTGATACACAGTTTCCGGGGCCTGGTTACATTTCATGCAGATATTTGAGGTAGTTTGGTTAATATTGAATCTATTTTTGTAGTATTGTGAGCTTGGGTGGTGACTGCATCTTAATTTGGCTAAGGATGACTGGGTGGCTATTGGAAGTGAGTTAAATTCGGGTGCTATTTCTGGTGGATGATCATTTAGTATATTGTTCCTTTGCCGATTTCTTAAATATTGTTCTGTTAGGTGACTGTGTATTTGTTTGGTGTTTGAAGTATTGTTTTTTTGGTGGTTGGATGTTACTTAGGGTTTGTTTGTACAATAAAGCTGGGGAAGATGGAGGTTGTTTTAGTTTGTGGGGAGTGGGGTTGAAGAATGCAGTGTGACAGGGGTGTTGTGGTGTCTGTGTTTTAGCGTAAAAAAGGGTACCTATCATTTCTAGTTTTATGCCTATAGGCAGTATCTTTGTTTCGTCGTGTAAGTGTTGTTGAGGTGTTGTAAGTGTACATCCTGTTATAGTTCGGAGTTCCTCGTTTTGTTTTGTTTGAAGTTTTCTCATGTTTCCCTTGGTTAATGGTGGATAAAAGAAAATAAATGCAGGGGTTAGGAAAAACATTAAATTTAAGAATGATAATTACCATGGTTAAGAAGGAGAAGAGACTCACTGTATTAATGGAAGGGTTGACGGTTCGAAGACAAACAAAAAGTTCTGTCACCGAAGAGCTGCAAGACCTCTTCTTTCTTTCTCTTAAAAAAATTTGTGTTGTTGATGTAGAGGGAATAAAGCTCATGCGCAGGCGATATGAAAAGAAAACATAACAGGGTTAGAGGAAGCAATGATGCATAGGGAATATGAAATTGATTTAGGGCAATTCAAACAAAATAATTACCTTTAAAGAAAAATTTGTTTAACCTCAAGCAGTAAAACAACGGTAAGCAACGTGCAAAAATAAAATAAAATATAAGTTGCAAAAGGATATGAATTTATTTACACAATAAATATAATTAGGTTTAAGTAGGAATGTAAAATATTCTCATTTAAATATTACCATTAATGACACCTTTGATAACAAAAAATTATGTAACTTGCTTTTATATTTACAAATATTTATTAAATACTGGTAGAGATGAAGATGAATGAGAAATGAGCAGGGTTATAAGTTAAGATGGATGAGTAGGATGAGTTAGAAATGAATGAATTATATAAATTATAATATGTTAGTATGAATGATTTCTCCGTTTATGAATTATATAAATTATATATGAAGAAAATTCTTCTTTATTTATGACAAAAAAATATCAAAATTTTAGGTGATGAAATATCAATAATAAATATTAATTTTACAGATCATGGAAACACCTAACACTAAATAAATTATTATTATTATACAAGATCAAATAAGTATATCAATTACCTTCACGAGCGAAAGAAAAATTACAGCTATACCGATACAAATACCGATACCGATACCGATATCAACACCGACACCGATACACATCAAGTAATGCTGATACCGATTGAAAATCGAACGAGTACTCAAACAAGTACCTTTTTTTATAACAGAAATAGAAGAAAAAAATTTAAAATCTAATTTGTCTCTACACTTAGGACAAATTGATGACAATATTACAGAATAATTAAAAAACATTCAAATTTTTAAATTAGTGGCAAATATGATTTCTTTTAATTGTTCAAAGATCAGATCATTTCACCAAATATCACTTGTAAATATGTATATAATTAAGTATAAAAAAATATTGAATATTAAATATTAGTTTAAGGAAATCATTATAATACCACCCCAAAACTAAATGAATCACTCATGTGTTTTTAAATGTTTTCTTAGGGATTCAATAAGCCAAAAGCAAACGGGTCAAAAATTGATAAAAGGTACTTTTTAAGGATCCTACAATTATATTATTCACTATAATTATATAAAAAAATGTTTCCTCCACTTTTATTGGACTTGCAATGGTTAATTGATTGATTCGATTAATTAAATAAACAAAATTTTAACATGGTCTCTACCTGAGCCATAATTAGCAGATAATTTGATTTCTTTTCTCTTCAAGAACAATGTAATAAAGTATAATTAGATAAATGGTACTCGTAACCAGTAAAGAATGTCAATCAGTGGACTTCACAGAATAAGAAAAAAAATTCTCGTAAAGTAGTTTAAGCTAATTTTCAAGTCTGCCAGGAAACCATAAATCTCCACCTGAATGACCTCAAAAAAATTAAAGAAAAATCTTTTGAATCCCTTACAACAGACAAATTTGTCAGAAAAATCAGATAAGGACTGAGCCTAATATAATTTACGATAGTACGTTTCAAAGTTCAAAAGTGGAAATTCTAATCCAGAACTTCAAATGTACGGAACTTAATTCAAAAAATGGAATAAACTTGGAGAATTAGTCTAGAATTTGTAATAAAATTATTTAACAAAGTAAATTGTTTATATATGGTGATGGATATCTAATTGCTATTTTTGATGCCAGTGCATGCTATGGTTCTTAGAATGTTTAGTTTCCTGTTTGCTGATGTTGTAATGTTTTATATGTGTTTTCTGAAGTTAATTGTTTGAGTATTGTAATTTTGGGTGTTTTTTTTTTTGGGGGGATATAGCGATGTTATTTATGAAAATTTGGGGATTGGTAGTTCCGAACTGTCGGTCTGTTGTGATTAGTGTGATAGAGGACTTGTTTGGTAAAGCTAGCATTCTATTGTCCGTTAACAAAGTTTGTGTTTGGTTGATGCATTGTTGGGTTAGGAGGGTTGCTCTTTTTAGATTCTGGTGTGCGGTAGCTATGGTGATGTCATCGGCGTAAGTTGCAATGTTTATGTGGTCTGTTATTGGTTGTGGAAAATCTGCTGTGCATGAGGTTGTGAAAGTGTAGGGATAATATTGATGCCTTGGGGTAACCGTTTTAATGTTACTGTGAATGATTTCTTGTTATTGATCTGCATTTGAGCTATTCTTCCTAATAGTAAGTTTGATAACCATTTTTTTTAAACTGATAGGGATACTTCATTTTATTATTTTTGTATTAATTTGTGCTGGGACTGTGTCAAAAGCCTTGTTAATGTCTATTGCTATCAAAAGAGTTTTATGTGTGGGTCTGAGATTTAAGTCGTCTATTATTGGTTACATGATGTTTGTGAGAGCTGTTGAGGTTGAGTAGTTTTGTTGTAAGCCATGTTGGAACTTTTGTTTGTGGATGTGAGGTTTTATTCTATTCACTATTTTTACTGTTTTCTAGGAGGTTACACAAAGCGATAGTGGCATAGGAACAGGGGTTCAATGGGTCTTGTTTCTGGTTTTAACTTTGGGATGAATAATTGCTCTGTTCCAGAGGAAGGGAATGTTGATGGGATTTGAGATGAATTGTTGTATTATGTGTATTAAATGATTTAGTGCGATATTCCAAGTGTATTGATTTGGTTTAAGAGTTATAGACCGGTTTGCTTAATGACTTTTTAAGGATCTTTAAGGTGTTTATAATATCAATTGGTGTTCTTTCTATTTTTTGGTCATGGTTGCTTTTTATTTTCTTAAGGGATCTGATTATTTTCCTATTTGGGATGGTTGGGTTTATGACTTTGTTTTGCGAAATGAGTTGCGAGGTTGTTTTGTATGTTTTTTTTTGTTCT
>JABUQX010063726.1:15000-22500 GCA_015478945.1 Trachelipus rathkii | reverse complement strand
ATATATATATAATATTATATATATATATATATATATATATATATATATATATTAATTAATAATATTTACATTATATATATAATATATATATATATATATATATATATAATATATATATATATATATATATATATATATATATATACTATATTATATGGGTATATTATGGGTGTAGGTTTATATTATTATATAGTTATTTTAGTATATATTATTATTATATATAACAACAAAAAGGCAACACCAGGGCTTTAGACAAAAACATGTGAGATGATTCTTTTATTAACAAGAAAAACGGACGTTTCGGAACTTCGACTGATTCCATATTCAGGGCTACAAAATAAATAAAATAGAACTAGTACATATATATTGTATATATGTATTAGATGTGTGAACTTTTGTATAAATAAAAAATTCTATGTTTCTCTCTCGTGGGTAATCCGAACATACCATTTGTAACAGGCAGGGTTTTTGTAAACGAAACTTTTTAAAAAATTAATATTGTTTTATTATAAAATGACAAGCTTTAGTTAATTTACAACTATGAATTCTTTAATTTTATATTATATATATATATGTGTTGCTTGAGAACATCCCTTTTAAGTCCCTAACAATAGTCTGCAAGCATATTTAATATATCTTGGTGGAATCGCTCACCATGCTCATTGCTTATAGCGCCTAGATTGCAGTTGGAAAACAAAGTCCAAAGTGTGAATGAAGGAAATATATTTTTAGGAACATGTTACATCCCATTGCTTTATAATTTCGAAGGAGTTCGGAACTAGTTCTTCATAGTTGTCGGTCTTAATATTGCCTAGGAACCCAGTTATGACCTTTTTTTAAAGGTATATATATATCCAAGCTTCATCAAAGTTGCATGGTCCTTTCATTAGCTTCAGCGTATGTATTATATATATTACCCTTTCTTAATTTTAGGCTCTCACTGATCCTATAAGTTTCCTTATTTTACGTATAGGAACCCTGGGCCACTTTTATCCATCGCTTTACAAAATTTGCCATTAGACTATATATTATATATGAAGTATCCGAGTTCAGGTTTCACAAGTGCGTTGTAAAATTACATTTTTATTTTCCATTTCTATTTTTATAATAGCACTATATATTATAAATATATATATATATCCTTGTTATACCTATATATCTCTATATATATATTATATGAATTGCTGTTCGTATCGATATTTTCGATTTAACAAAAATTTTCTGTTGTCGTGTGAGTGTATGTGTGCTCATAGGTCGAAGTTCACATTTCCATTAGAAGACAGCACTGCTTTTTAAACTGAGTTTAAAGAATCTATTAAACAATCTCATTCCTAGGATTCATGACTAGTCCCCTAATTCTCTCAATAAGAATCAAAATCAGTACCCAATACCATTAAATGCCTCTACGAGAAAAAGCGTGGCTTTATTCGCGTCCGCCTATAGAGGAAATTGTTAGTCCTTTTTCAAGGAGATTTCCAATCCTCTCTAATCAGATTGTCAATATTCTGCCTGTTTCTTTGACAATGATAAATCGCAAACTAGATCATTGAGTTCATGATGATTAATTCTATGAGGTTTGTTGAATTTCTGATGAGTGATCTGAGTGTCCAATTCGCTATTCTGGACTAATTTGTAAATCTTCTTCTATGCTGACAGGAGATTCACATTTTCAGGTGGCTGCAGGGATAGGAAGCTCTTCGCTGTGAGGAAAACAGGCCTAATAGCCGAAACAGTAGGTTTGGATATTAATTGTCTTCTTGTCCTTGATTGTTATTTCCAGTTAAGCCAACCCACTAAGTAATGTCACACAAGACGCACAGCAAATATAATAGGTTAAAATTATTATTCCAAGCTTAATTTCAAATTTAAAGTTTAATATGCTATTATATCTCTGTGGTGACGTTCACGTTACCCACCACAAGGTAACAAATTTTTGGATCATTTTTACAAGTGGTGCGTTCGAGTGTAATTAAGGTATCTGATTTGTAAGTGAAATTAAACAATTTTAACGTATATACAAGCATATAATGGTGGTAGTGGAGGTATTTATGTATATATATATAATATATATATATTATGTTATTTATATATATATATATATATATATAATATTACGATGAAAATATTATGAAAAATATAATAAGTGTTGTTCAATGTTATGAAGAAAATTGTTTAAATGATATAATTAATCACCAATATATTAATTCACACACTCGATACAAACTAAAGGCAAATGACTCATGAAAACGTCGGACCGAGGTTTATTTTATCGAGTTCGCTAAAATGTGTTTTCAGTGTTGAGTGTGTTTGGTTCCTATTTATTATACGCTTGATGATGCCTGTCTTATCTATTCTCTATATATTCGCTATATTTTAGTTAAACAAAACAGAACATGTTACGCGTAGATATATCTCATTTATTAAATATTAAAATTACAAATAAAAAACTTTCAACTTTTTCAGCGTCCAGAAATACATAAGAAACAGTTCATGATATCCTATTTAACAAAATGTGTAGTGTGTCCATGTAATCTTACGTTTTATAAAACTAAAAACATTGGAACAGTTAAATCAAAAAGGTGAGGCGTACATTTGTTTAAATTAAGTCACAAAAATGTTACAAAAGCAAAGATAAATGTGATTACAGAAACTCAGAAATTCGGACACAGTTATATATTATTAAAATTATATATAATATATATATGTTATATATTATGATATATATTATAATATATTATATATTATATATATAGGGAGAGAGAAAATCATGAAACGACTTTATATATATATATATATTTATATATCTAGGCACCTTCTTACCGCCTGGTGCTCGCTTTGAAAGTGTGGGCCACTATCGCTGTTGAGGGAGGGTTTGATGTCGGCAAAATGTAAAGATTCTAAAATGTTTAAAGGTTGGTTGGTGATTTTGTTTGGGTTAATATGGAGAAATTTGTGTGATTGAAGGAATGGTCGTGCGTGTGAGCGTGGTCACGTATAGCGGAGTGTGAAGGGGAATTGAGTATAAGGTTGGTGCGTGTGGAAACACCTCTGTGTTCATCTACTCTTACGTTGAGTTGGCGTAAAGTACTACCAACATAAAAGGCATTGACAAAACTACAATTAAATTTATAATAACAGAAGAGCTGGAGAACAAATGGTGTTTTTTGATATATTCCAAAAAGAAAGCAATTGTTAAGGAGGAGTTGTAAAAATCAAATTGCATGTTATTGTGGGAAACTTATTATTTAAAACGGTGGGCCAGGTCTTTATGTAGTTTAGTGTAAATGTGTTCATAATAAGGTAGAGAATATAAAACTTCAGTTTAGGGGTTAGAAAATAATGGGGGGGGGAGGTCTAATCAGTCTATTATATATAGAGAGAGGGAAAGAGGTTTAATACGAAAAAAATTTGACAGAAATGTGAAGTTTTGTTAACAAAACTATAAGTGGAAGAAGAGAAATTGCCGGTATAAAGAATTTTTAATACTATTACATTTGTATTTACAAAGGGGGTATGGCTGAAAAAGTTTAAGCGAAGTCCTTTGTGAAGGTCGTTTTCTTAAAAAAATTGAAGTGGAGAAATCTGATGAAGTTTTTCTGATGAATAAATCCAAAAATGGAAGGGAGCTCTCCGACTCATCCTCATGGGTAAAAGTTATGTTGGGTAACTGTGAGTTTACATAGTCAAAGAAATAAAGAATTTTGCTATTATCTGTAAAAAGTAGGAACGTATCATCCATATATCTTTTATAGAATGTTGGTTTGAAGAAGGGGGGACAATTTTCAAGCCAAGATTGTTCGTGGTGTATTAGGTATGCATTGGCCAGGATTGAACTTAATGGAGAGCCCATAGCTAGAGAATTAGTTTGTGCATACAATACATTATTAAAAAAGAAATATGTGTCTTGGGCTGCGAGTTGCAAAAGTGTTTTAAATTCTGTCTTGTTAAAACCATTAAATTGTGTATTTAAACGAAAAATGTTATCTAGTAGGATGTTAATGGCATCATTAATGGGGATATTAGTGTAAAGTGATTCGATGTCAAAACTAGTCATGAAATAATTATGAAGATTAATAGTGGATAGCCAGTTCTTTTATAGGTAAGATAATTAATACTAAGATACATAATAAGTGGAGTTAGTAGAGGGACTAAGAATTTTGCCAGTTTATAATTGTGAGTCGTAAAAGCTGTTCTTAAATTAAGATTTCCCACCACTAAGAGTTGGATCAATATATATATATATATATGGTGGCGACCTAATGAGATTTTGTTTAAGATATTATTATTATATTTTTTATTTTATTTATATTATAATATATAGTTTATATGTATATATATATATATATAATATATATGTAGTGTTATTTATAGTATTATATATATATAGATTTTTGTATAGTATATATATATATAGTGTAGTGATAGTATTATAGTATCCGTGAGTATATGTATATATATGATTATATATTTATTTATTTTATTTATACATATATATAAATATTATGTATTATATATATTATATATATCTATATATATACTTATGTATATTATTTTATATGTATATATATATATATATTATTTAATTTATCTATTATATATATATTAATAGAAAAAGCATGTGGAGGATAGATGACGACTTAGAGAAAACTAAACTATGTATTATATAATTATACTATAAAATCGAGTAGATAGTACCTAAATGATAAGGATAAGTCACTTATTGTAGTAATCAAAGAATTATTGAGTGGAATTGATGGATTAGTGGATTAAATGTATTAATGATAGTCAAGTAAAGGCTCTATTTATATATGTATATTGTATGGCTTATAATATATTATATTAATATATATATATATATAGAAGATGATTTTTAGTGTATATGAGTAGTATATATTATATATAGTGGATGTAGTGTGAGAGTATATTTATATATTAGAGTATAAAAGGATAAGGATTATAGTTAATTTTAAAATAAAATTTAAATATTTAATATATAGGGTGGATACGTGGTTTTATATATAGATAATTAAAAATCCCGACACGACTCGCAATTAAAAGTGTGGTTATAGGTAGACTGAAAAAAAATAAAAAGAAGGAAGAGTAAAACTTTTAAGTTTCACCAAACAGTGTCATAAGAATTAACGTGCGATTCAGTCTGTGATAAAAGAGACTGAGAATGTTATTGACTCGTGGGCTTATAAATACCCAAATGCTTGAATTTTCTTAAGAGAAGGTATTTGTAATTGAGGTACAGGAAAAACGTGTCATAGTAGATCGATGGTGTATCCTCACACACACACATTGTATTATATAATATATATATATATATATATTATATATATATATATATATACCTATAGGTATATATATATTGATGCCAATAGTATTGTAATATATATATATTAGTAATTCTACTCAAAATGTAGATTTATAAGAGATATAATATATTAGGATATAATATTATATATTATAATATAGTTAATATAATATAATATATAAGGTATATAGTAAAAAATATATTATAAATGCTTTAATAATTAAGTCTTTTTAATATATATATATATAGTATATAATATAGTCATATATATATATAATTAGGTTATGTTTCATAACTTGGATGTATATCAGTAATATATTATATTTATATGAGGATATTATATATATAATAGTAGTATATATAATAATAGAGAGTACTCCCCATATATAATAAGGAATAGTATAAGTATAATATAGTATAGTATATAGAGAAGAGAAGAAGAAGGTAGGAGACTGCATAAGCGAAGGCGTTCATATACTGCGTATGAGTCTCATATATCTGTCTATGTAGATGGAGTAAGTATGAAAGTTAGTTATCTATCTGATACTACAATATCAGGCGAAAAGTGAAAAAACCTCGGTCTACAAATCTATGAACACCCGCATAAAATGATGTACAAATATAATATATTTAAGTAGTGAGATTAAGTATACAAATAAAACTTAATATAATATGATTTTATAAAGGTATGTAGTGATAAATATGCCTCGATAGGTAATAATAATATATCCAGTCGGGCGAAGGATAACACACCTTGGGTAGGGTAGTATATGTTGTCGAGCCCAATATTTCTGTAGTGTCATCTTTTAGTTAGAGAATACCTCTCAAGATATGGAAATGAGATAAAAATTATAAAATTTTAATATGAAAGTGAAAAAAAATAGACTATTGTATAAATATATATATATATCTCTCTAAATATATATATATATATGATATTTTATAGTAATAACGGTTATAATAATTAAATGAATATTGAATATATATAATATGGAAGGAGAAATCAATTTTCTCTTGAGTGTCCCAGGAAGGATGAAATGATTCCCTTATGATATCGGCGTACGTAAGAATTTATTTTCCTATAGTATTATAATGGTCAAGCCAGCTACAGCAAACATACCCGTCCTGCCAGAGCTGGTAGAAAAGAAAACATCGTACATTAATTATTTACATATATATATATATGTAATATATATATATATATATATAAGAAATATACTATATATATATATATATATTAGATATTATATAGTTATATATATATAATATATTATATAGAGTGAGAGCGAACAACGTTTATCCGTTACGTATCAAAAGGATAGCCAGCAACAGTACAGTTTTATTGAGAGTCCATTGCTTTGGTTAAGTGTAAAATTAATTGTTCTAATATATGATTCCTGAAGTGATATTATCTCTCTATTAATAAATTAATTAATTAGTGAATAAATGGAATTAAATCGTTTTTTTTCATGAAAAATATCTTTCCCTGTACGTGAGTTTTAAATCAATAATATCATCTTTCCTCTCTCTCCATTATGAAGGACATTTCTTGTATTAATAACTATAAGGATCTAATAGTTCTTAGAGATTTCCTATTATTATTTTTAGTTATTAAATATTATAGTATTATTATTATTATATTAATTCTGTAAAGGTTAATATAGGTTTATTATCATTATTTTCTTATGAAAAGTAATGATGAGATGCGTGAATAATAATAATCAAAAATAATAATAATAAAAATTAATAATAATAATAATTAATAATAGTAAAGAGAGACTCTTATCCTTAAATAATAATATATATTGAGATAGATAGATAATGAATGAAGCTCGAATAATTGAATAGATTAGAATAAGAAATAATATAATATTAATAATACTATAATCCCTCAATAATAATAATAATTAATAATAATAATATAAAAAATTTAAAATTAAAATTAAAATTAAAATAAAAATTAAAATTAAAGTATTAAAATAAAATAAAATTAAAATTAAAATTAAAATTAAAACTAAAATTTAAAAAGAAAAATAAAAATTAAAATAAAAAAATACAAAAGAAAAATAGAAAATGAAAAGATAGAAGTGAAAATGAGAGTAATAAGTGAAGTGAATAAATGAATGAAGTGATGGATAGTGAATTAATGTAATATAACGTATATATATATATATATATATATA
>JABUQX010063726.1:5000-10000 GCA_015478945.1 Trachelipus rathkii | reverse complement strand
AGTATTTAACCCTTTATACATACTATATATATATTAATATTAATATTAATATTAATATATATTTAATAATATATATTTTTATAAAATGTATATAAATATGATTATTTAATATATATATTAGATATAACATTCTGTATATTTTTATTATTATATATAATATATAATTATATAAAGTATATTTTAAATGTATTGTAATTATAGTTCTAATACATATAAATGTTGAATAATATAATTTTAATTATATATATATTTATATTAATATATATTATAATAATGCCTATACATAAAAATTTAATTAATTTGTTATATAATATATATTATTAAATATAATTTATTAAGTTATTTAATTTAATTAATTTTACAAATTATTGATATTAATTCATTTTACTGAACAAATTTATCTTTTACATTGTATATTTACATTTATTAATGAAGACTACACTCTGAGAGTGATAGTGTTATCATACCATAGAGTATAATGATACAAATATAACTATTTAAATTGAAATGCGATTATCCATGTTTAAATTCAATTTAGAATCGTGTGAAAAACCGCTTGTTAAAGTTGATGAATCATTTAAATTTGTGCGACAACAGCGGTATAAATATTAGTTTTGAGCTTCAAGAAAAGTCACATCACATACACGTACTGTTATAGAATACGAGGAAACTTGCGGACAATACTGAGACATTAGATACCGTCATAGTTGAGAGTGATACTTAAGTAGGTAACAACTCAATGTTGTCGAAATGACCCAAATATGTATCTACTAATCGGAGGATACGATGATTTCGAAAATGATAATCATATATCTCCTTCAGACGTGATAAGATTTGAATTAAGCCACTAGGAGAGATAGAAAATATACTACTGTATCACCTAAATATAATGGAGCGTCAAGTATCTATTAGTTTGAATCGAGCTCAGCTATCCGCATCGCGTAATTACTCGTTTACATCACTCTTAATTGTTAGAAATAATGGATGTGTATAATATAATTATGATAGTATTGTGTTATAATTATTATATTGTTCTTATATAGAATTTTTAATATTATGATATATATTAATAATATTAGATTATATAATAATAATATAATCATAATATTAATTTTTATCTATTATCATTAAATACTATAGTATAAATTAGATATGAAAAGAATGAAATTAAATATTAATATTTATAATATTATATATTGATATTATTATATTATATTTCGAAAATAACAATACTTATATATTTAATTTATCAACTACCTATATTAATACTCGCTTATTATACGGTATAAAATACCCTGTTAATAATAAACACGCAATATTATTTATCTCCATTAACTCGTTACTCATATAAACATACTAATCTTCTAGATATAACACGTCTAATTTTGTACAAATCTATATTGATATATATATATATATATTAGTGTATATGACATGAAATCATGACTATATGTATTATATATCTAGTTTTCGAACCTTCTCTGTGTTATCTCTCTATAACTAAACTGCGTTTACTAATGATCTCCTACGCGAATTATAATCTCCAGAATTTCTCCCTCATCAGTATAACCCCTCTCTCACAAATCTACCAAATTTAACTGCATACGTTCTTAAATTTTAATACATTCAATAATTTCCTTTACGTGTATCTAGTTCCCTAAATATTCCTTTTTAACATCACCTACTATCTTCTTTACTATTCCGCTTACCTATTCCAGCTAGCGAATATGCATAATATATATTTCCCACCCTTCCTGATGTCCACTTTATCTTTCAACATTGTTATCGTATAGTCAACTACAATCCCTTATTAAGTATACGTACTCTCTTAGATTTTCGCATTGAGCATGAAAAGACTTATCTTCATATCCTAACTTCATCGCAATCACTAATTTAATTTAACACTTTAATGAGAACGATCAAGAAAGAGTGCTAGATTTGTCCGATGTACCCTTACAAATAATATTTAATACGAGATATACACCAAACTTTAAGTTTCACGCACTATCGTGAGCTCGATTATGACATCAAAATTAAGCTCAAGAGAGTATGAGCGTCGTTATCTCTTTTTCATATTGTAAGTGTGTTTTTCAACGATGAAATCACATGTTCCCCTCACCGCGCGATAACCGTGACGAAAAATATTACAATCCTAATCTGTCTATAGAGCTTCTTTTTAATTGTCTCTTAAACTCATCACAATATGTGTCTGATATTATTATCTCTAGCTTGTTAAATTTTCACCCCTGACTCGTCATACTGAGTTTGGTTTATTAGAGAGCCTTAACTCGTATTATAAGTTACATTATTTCACTCAAGCTCTCACCAGAGATTTTTTTACAAGCATCGCCAAAAGACGAAATATATGCATCTCTTTAGCTATAAAAAAATATGCAATTTAATTTGTTCCCTGTTCTACTCTTTCTAGTTTCATATCTCTCACTTCTCAAAATTAACTTAATATTATTTATAACAGCCTCATATATTGTCATCTCTACTTTATATATTACTAATATAATAATTATATAATACTTTGTATAATTAATCTCTATATATATACATTATTATATTAACTCAATATCTAATATTATTTAACTCTTAAGATAGTTATTAAAGGGATATATCAATAAATATCTGACGTACTGATTCTACTATAATTCCTATATAATATACTATAAATTTAATGTACTATATCCTACAGGAATGAATATGACTATTCACAGTATCTAATTTAGGTGAGTATATATATAATCTATGAACAGATTTACTCTATATTATATATAATTAATACTAGAATATATAGGTTTATAACATATACATGTGATTAGACTAATATCATTTACCATATCTCTTAATAATATCTATTAAGTATATATTTAATGAGTATTCTATCTGGCCCTCTTAATAGGGACTTATGGGGTAGATTCTTGCTTGGTAGGCGTTATGTATATACATATCCAAACTTTATTTTGATACTCGGTATATTATATGTGATTCAACAGCTGTAAACTGCAACTCTAACACGCTCTAATTTCATTTTAATAACCGTATTAATTAATAACGAAACGTTATATATTTATGTTTATTTGTGGAATTATCTTAATAAATATTATATATATATATATATTATATATAATACTTATATATATATATATATATATAATATTAATATTAATATATATATATATAATTATATTATTATAATCTTATAGTATATATATATATATATATATTATATTATATTATAATATATAATATATTAAACATATTAATATATATATATTATATTATAATATATATATTAATAAATAATATATATATATTATATATATATATATATAATATATATATATAAAATATATATAATATTTATATATTATATTAATATTATTATAATATATTATATATATAAATAATATATATATATACTATTATATATTATAATATATTATTAATTAATTTATATATTATTAATACCTAGTGAGGGTGTTATTACCTACTATATTACTTCTTGTTATTACTTCATTAGTTATTTATCTATTAATCTCTCCGATATCTGCATACATCATTAATATCTATATAGCACTCTAGTATTGAATAGTTGAAGTGAATTAATTCCTATGTTTCCTTTCGCTTTCTCTCTGTACAATCACTAAATTTTTTGTGAGTGTTCCTCAAGGGTGTGTTCTGTTTTTAAGTGCTTCCAACTTATTCATATCTATTAATTATTGCTCTGTGTTTTCATCAAAACGAGAGATACAGGAATCATCAGCAGTCTTGTTAACATATCTCTACCTCACTCTCTCTCTCTCAAGAATTCTCGCTAACTATATTTGCCTCTCAATGATCTCGAGCAAGCACTCTCTTAGTTTCTTTGCGATACTACACATTTATCCATTATATGCTTGCTCCCCTACTGTGCAAGTACAAAGACCATATATAAGGCGATTTAAGAGAATCAAGTGAGTCTAGGATTATTAATTTGTTAAATTCATTTCTTTAATTTACAATTTTAATAGATTTACGAAATAAGGTTCCTTTACTATCTAAATATTAATAATAGTACTATATTAAAAATTTTCTTTAGCCTGATTCCCGAAACTATCATAATTTATGCACTTATAGATGATAATGGGATAATTATATCACATTAATAATAACTCATAATAATAAATATAATATTAATAATAATTAATATATAATAATTAACATACTAATAATAATTCGGTGGGAGTCAATATACCGCTCAATCACTCACATGATAAATTCAATATTCTTTCCCAAACTCATACTCTTATACATCTCCTCTCAATAGACACTATCCCAACTTTCCTAATTTTACTCAGACTCGAGATTCATATGAACCAACACAGTCTCCCTCATATTCTATAGAGACTATACTAATACATTCTTATCTATGTACTACTAATACAATAAATAGAATAGACCAATATTGCTCTGCTAAAACATTTTACTGTTCACACTAAATATCACATAGACAATAATAAATAGTGTCATTTACATAAAATGACAAAAAGAAGAAAAAAGAGCTTATTTTTGCGGGGAGCTCTCTGAGCCTCTGCTGGGAAGTGGTATGTAATATATTTATTATATTTATCTCCCATACTTATATAACATAGTATACTCCCATTAGTATATAATATATAATATAATTAGTACCTTATCTGCTCCAATATGCCCTAGGCTATATATACTGATTCTTCATAACTAATTATTCTGTCGAAGAGGAGCTCTACTTACATGTGCAGATTGTAGGCGAGCGGCTCGTAAGCCCGACGCGTGCCAGTCTATGATCTGGCGGACTACGATTGGTTCCGTATGAGCATAATAGCTAAGAGACTAACAAAACTGGTCCTTTCTGTGTCAACTCCTGACTCCCTATGCTTACTGCGAAGTAACCGCTTATTAGGGCGCGGACGGATCCCGCGATCCAGCGCCATAGAGATTCAACATACCACAACGCTCAACGAGCATCCCTC
>JABUQX010063725.1:0-28684 GCA_015478945.1 Trachelipus rathkii | reverse complement strand
ACCTGAAGAGTAATGAGACGACGTAAGATGAGAAAGAGAGGGGAGAGACGAAGAGAGCGAAGAGAATGAGACACGAGAGAGAGATGTCGAGACGTACAGATCTGACTCGTCACACGCGCGGGCAGGAGAGGGACGCCAGAGAGGAGATAGAGAGACTGAGCGGTCAGAGAAGAGAGTACACAAGAGACTGAGAACGAAGGAGATGAAGGAAAGATAATGAAGGATAATGCTTCATTTAAGGGACGAAGATGAGAGAGACGGAAATTGAGGAAGCACGAGTGTGTGCTTCGTTTTAAGGTGCTTCTAAACAGTACCGCACCAGGATGATGACGAATGACCGTAGAGACGAGAACAGAAAAGAGAGAGAAAGAGGACGATGAGTCAGCAAGAGAGAAGAGAGAGAGAGAGAGAGGAGAGAGAACGGAGAGAATGAGATTGAGATGAAGTACGAGAGAGAAGACGAGAGAGAAGGATGAGAGAGAAAGATAGAGAGAGAGAGGAGACGAGAGAGAGAGAGAGAGAAGAGGGAGAAGAGAGAGAAGAAGATAGAAAGAAAGAGAGGAATAGAATCATGAGAAAGACTGGAGGGGTAGGCAGAGAAAGAAGAGGGATGAAAGAGAGACATAGAGATGAGAGAGAGAGAGAGAGAGAGAGAGAAGATAGAGAAAAGAGAGATCTGAGAGAGAGACGACTCGGAAGTAGACGACGAGGTACAGAGAGAGGAGAGACCGACTGACAATGAGAGAAAGAGAGATGAGAGAGAGAGACGAGAGAGAGAGAGAGAGAGAGAGAGAGAGAACGGAGAGAGAGAGAAGAGAGGAGATAGTGAATTAGAGAGAGAGAGAGAGAGAAGAAGAGAGTAGAATTGAAAAGAAATATTACTTGTGGGAGATATAAACAATGCTGCCCACACAAATATAAAATTCTTATCCCAAATACATAAAAGGGAGTCTGAAACAATGATGCCAAATTTAAAATTCACATACTAAGAGATATACGGAAATTTCTCATTCCTTTACCGTGCATTTAGGTGAACATCGACAATATAAAAAAGATAGGTTTTTGCATAAAAATGTTTGCTGGTCGAAGACCCTGAGTAATAATAAAAGAATGAAAAATATGAATTCAAATTTGGAAAGCGTAAAAAAAAATAAAAAAAAAACTTATAATATAATTTTTTGTTTTTGCACTAATTTTATACATACCTGAGGCAAATCTTTTAATAACTCATCAAGTTTGTTTTTTCATCATTAATGAGTTCCTTAATATCATAGATAGATAAATGTCTTCACAACGGCCTAATAAGCAGCCTCATATCTGGCTTCCTTACATTCTTGTGCGCAAACTGAAAAAACATTCTTCATGAATTATTTATATATAAATAATAATATATAACTATATATTATATATAATATATATAAATATATATATATATATATACTACTTATATATACTATATAATATATATTATATATATATATATACTATATATAATATATATATAATATATATATATATATATTATATACTATTATATTATATTATATATAGTATATCTATATAATATACATATATATACAGGATATATATATAAATACAAATATATAATATATATATATATATATACATATAATATATATATAACTACTATATATATATATATCATTACTATATATATATATATATTATATATATATATATATATATATATATATATATATATATATATAGTTATACTTACTATTATATATATATATATATATATATATATATATATATATATATAATACTATATATATATACTATAATATATATAACTAAATATATATATAATATATATATATTTATAATTTTTACAGGATTTCAGAAATAACCAAAATATATTATATATATATATTATATATATATATATATATATATATATATAATATATATATATATATAAAATATTAATATGATAAATAATATTGATAGGGCAATATAATATATATATATAACTGATTATATATTAAAATATTACCTAAAAAAGGCCCACATTTTTAAGTTTGGCAATACTACTAAACTATTTAACATATAGCTATGAGTTTTAAAATAAGTTCTAGATTGCCAGGTCCTATGTATGTTACCACATAAAAATTTTTTTTATTTGACTAAAAATTGTAAAATTATTTAGACTCGAAGTGAAATAAAAAAAAAGCCCACTTTTTGCAAAAAGGGCCCATGTGTATGACAAAAAAGGCCCCACCCTTTTAACTCTTGCTAGAGTAAATTTTTTGGTATTTTTGTATTATCTTGTTATTTAAAGTTTTTGTGACTAAATAGGCAGAATTTTTTTTTTTTTTTTGAAATAAAATAAAAAAAATAAACATAAAATAAAAAGTAAATTTTCTCAATTTTTTTTCAAAAATTCATCCCATTTGCGGCATTCAACCTCATAACTCTTGGTTGAGTTAATTTTTTATTGTTTTCAGTACATTATTTTCTTTATAAAATTTTTTGTTATTGAATATGTTAAGAGGAATTTTTTTTTTTTTTTTTTTTCTTTTTTTAAAATAAAAAACAAATAAAAATAAAAAAAAAGTTTTTAAATGCATTATATTAAACAAAAAATCCAAGTGGGCCAACCCTTATAACTCATAAATTTCAAACTTAAATATACCGTATATATACACTAACAAGAGTAAAATAAAGATGGGGCCTTTTTACATAACATTTTATGAAAAAGTTGGCGGCCCCTTTTTACATACCCAAAACTACTTTTTCTATGCAATTACAACTATAAGTAAACAAAAATAAGACAACCCTATGGACCATGTGTTGAGGAATTATAAACACATATACAGGCCAATTTTCATCCAAAAAAAAGTGGCCTTTTTTTGTCATACACATGGGCCATTTTTGATAGTCTTTTCTCGATCGGTACCTGTTGTGTTGATTGGCCTGCCCCCAAATTTGCTTGAAATTTTGAGGTTGGGAATACACTTATGCATGGACTAACATAATTTAATTCAATATAATACGTATAATTTCTTACGAGTGCTTTAAACTGCAGTATTGACTCGGAAAAGCACCAAAATGGCTTTTCACGATTTGTCAAAAAGTAGCCCCACACCCACACCCACACTTTTTTGCAAAAATTGGAAAAAATTCCCAAAATTCAAAAAATTCGAACCATTATAACAATTTTAACACCTTTAAACATGCATACTCAATGGGGTAAAGGTCCACCAACTTTTCTTTTGCTACCACCACATATCACATACGGGAGAACAAGGGTGGGGCCATTTTTGCACCCACCCAAAACTTATGGGCCTTTTGAGGTAACAGCACTATAATACTATATATACTATATATTAGTGATGGACGATTAATTCAGTCGGTCATCTTTCATCGCAAAAATCGGCCATATTGTTTTTTACATCTGTTGCATCGTCATCGTCATCGGCAAATATTTCATAATTTTGCCGATTAAATTGAACAAATATTAAAATTTTAAAATATTAAAAACTCCAATAATAATTAATAATAATAAAATAATAAATTAATAATAAGATAATATAATTTACTACATATATATATATATATATATATATTAATATATTATATATATATATACGTATATTATATATATATATATATATATATATATATAATATATATATATATATATATATATATATATATATATATATTATATATAATATATATATACTTTACATCTTATGTTGCTTATGGGATGTATGACATTCCATCCCTAATGGTTCGCCTTTCTGTTATGCGTCTAATATCCAACCATCCTCCAGAACAACATATACTACTAACCATCACTTATAGCCACACCCTTCTTCTAGACAACATCTTTACAGACATCCCATATCCCTTATATCGGTATGTGTGGGGAGAAAGAATTGCCACATCATATGTCCTGCAGTGTTGTATGAAGGCAACTAAGGGACGGATGGTTAGTTAGCGGTTGACTTGCCTGACTACCACCTTATCTTTTGCCAGCAGAACTGCAATGCATGCCTCGGAGCTAAGCGTCGTGATCCAGTACAAGCCCCCTTCTATTCCTTCGGCGAAAATGCTATGAATCATATGTATATGAAATGTCCCAGAGGAATCAACATGATAGAGGAGAGAGGTAGCATGTATGGCTCATCTTCAGACCAAGGCGCAACTTTGATTGCGGCTGTGACTGATCAACAAAAGATGAAAGGAAATCGTCGTGAAAATGATGGTATGCCAAACGTACAGAGGTGAGCTGTGGAAAAAAGAATGAGAGGGGAGTGAGAAGGATTTGCAATTCTGAGTGATAGGGTGATTGTGGTACAGCTATGGTAGATTTTGTGTGGTTGAGTACTAGAAGTCTAAAGTTAACATCTTTAAGTTTGGAAAAGGTCAAAATTTGGGTGGTTGTGACATATGATCCATCCTGAGGGTAATGTATGAAAAGAGTTCTATTTGGAACTTCCATGTCTGGAATGATGTTTGGATGGCAAGACCAGAAGGAGATTCAGTTCATTTTGCCACATATCTGCCCATTCAAGGATTTTTTTTTACAGTTGTTCACCCACCACTCACGGGCAGAGCCCTATTCAAGGAGGGAGGTGTAGTACTCTCTCAAAAGTTCACCCTCTGCGCAAATTACGCATATGAGCACCATAGTAATTTTAAAGTAGAGGGATTTAAATTCGGTAGAAGTACAGAAGATGGAAGGAGAAATACTACAAAACAAGAGGTGGTGGGAAAGAAGCCACAACACACCACCACATCCCAGGCCTGGAGTTACCAATGTCAACACATTACTCGTGCGCAGATACAGCACCTTTTGTTTTCTACGAAGGCGGCGTAAAGGTGGTCGGCTACCGCGAGGATAAGTTCCCCTCGACACCCTGCCGCTGCCGGTACCTATAGGATAAGAGATAAAGCACCAACATCGCCCGCAAAGATAGAGGGTCAAGTGAACTGGAAAGTACAGAAACAGTTTATAAGCCTTTTTGCCGTTGACTCGACCCTGTACAAAAAGCCGGGTGAAAACCAGAGCCGCTTCCCCCCCAGATATGAGAGCCCAGATAAGGCCCTTTACATGGGCGGTTGAGACCTTTGTATAGCGGAGCAACTGAGAAAAGAGGAAAGTCTCACAGTCCACCCACACCACACCTCACCACTCATTTCTTTGAGGCTCCCTAGCAACCGTTGTGATGTGTGACATGAGGTTTCAAGACATTTTTTTGTTCAGTTAAGGCCAAGGATGTTTTATAGTGTTAACAGGAGAGACGACAAGAGACAACGATCGAAAGAGACAGGAAAGTTAGAAGTATTTTGGAGAGAAGGAGATTTGTAAAAGTGGTCTTATAAAAGAATTGAATTTCCACCCAAAGTTTTTCTATCTCATCAGCGAAGAATTAATAGATCGGAAGAATTAAGACGAGAGGCAAATTCCAGAAGTAAACGTGAGAGTAGAATTGATCTGAGTTAAAGAATGAAGGGTATCGAGTCATCGGACATACTGAGATGACTAGAAGTATAGAGGAATGCAAGCGTGAAGAGATCATTAGATGAAAGAAGTAGGCATAAAGTAGGAGATAAGACATGAACCTTGAGGAACACTGCCTTGACAGAAAAGAAGTAAAAGAAAAAAAATGTCACCCCATCAATCAAACAAGCCGAATATTGAGCGCAATTGAGAAAGCTAAGATATAATGCATAAGCAAGAGAAGGAGAGAACCCCAAAATGGAGGGAGCCTTAGATGAAGAAAGCAGTGACGCAATAATGACCAATAATCTTCGTCAAATGCTTTGACATATGTCAAACGACCCAACCAACGACACAATACTCACCCATCTAAGTAATCCATCTACAAAGACGAATAAACCATAAGAACGAGTTAGATAAGAATGAAACGCGAAATATAACGCGACGGTAACTATCAGGAGCAGACTGAAGAGCGACTACTGCGAGACTGCCGAAATAGAGTTTTGCCAATGGAACTAGATCATATAGATATCGAGTTGAGTAAGGGTTTCAAAGATCTTAGATAAGATCAACTAACTAAGTTCAGAGAGAAGCTAACAAGGCATGATAATTAGAAGGATCAGTCGGCATTCCTATTTTTCGGAATAGCTTGGACAGGTGTGAGAGACTCCGCAGGACAACTGAAGGGGAGAAGTGCTAGCTACTTGAGACAAGAGAAATATGAGCAGAGAATGGCGAACCTGAAGCAGATATAGCCTTTTAAGTCTATGTTGAGAAGTACACTTTAATGTCACACACATAGATCAGAATCTGAAAGTAAGAGGAAGTATAGGGACTATATTTCTACAGCAATCGCATGAAGATAGAAAGATTTTAATCAGAAGCGTAAGGTACGAGAAGAACCAAGCGAGGTTAAGCGCAGCGTATCAGTCCAATATGATGAAAGCCAGAACGCTCTATGCATCGAAGTCTAAACAGAAGTGAGGCAAATACTAACACAATGCAAGAACGATTCTAGAGCTGAAGAATCAGGAAAATAATTAATCAACCCATAGAGTGAAAGCATACGAAATAGTCGAAGAGGGAGAACAATAACTATAATTCTCTAACTCGGAAACACTTTCGATGCAACTGATCTCTAAGACGACCCTCGCAATAAGAACAGATAGAATGATTAGCCAAGCCAGTTGCACAGGACCTCGAAGAAACAGACACAACCGAATAGGTCAATTGATAATGAGGTGAATACCATAAGAAATGATATAGTATGAAATAATAAATCTAAGTAAATGAATGAACCATACTAAGAAATAAAGCACACCACATAAGAGATATGATATCTATCAAGATGAGACCAAAAGAGAAAAAAAGATAAACCCGGTCACGTGCTAGCCGCAAACAATCCAAAAAAGCCCACCGATCTAAATTCGAAAACCAATATCCAACGACTCCGTAGAGTGAGATCATTTAACTACAAGTAGAAGAAATAAATAAGAAATATTACCGCCCAAGTCCAAAATACTGACTATAAGCTCGTCCAATCCTCAATAGATTGTAACAAGCACCAAAATAATTGCGTTATTCCAATCTCCGTCAAAACTAGAGATATAACGAGTCACTTACATTTATTACCGGTCACAGGCGTGTTACATCAGAACATATAAAATATCTAACCTATACAGTATTGAGTTAATAACGGTTACATCATAATTGACCTATCTTTTTACTAACCTAAAATGTGCAATATTAAAATTTCTAAATGTTTTCATTCAAATTATATCTATTACCAACATTTGATCTTGGCATACTCCTAGTCTCTAATTAATACAATTTTGTACGTTATGTTTATGGATTAAAAATTAAACTATTTATTATTATGATTTATACTGTGTAAATTATGTATCCAATTATTATTAAATTTTTGGCAAAATCTATTATCTAAAATTATTAATAATTAACCTAAGTTTATTTCACTTACCATAATCTTAAGCAATTAATTTTTTAGGACTACAGATCAAAATAGTCATAATGATCGCATAAAACGTAATTATCATAGGTTAGGTTTGAACCTCACCAAATCAGAAATAGGCACCACTATAAGTCTACAGATACTCTAACTATTTTTAGGAAGGTATACCTATTATAATATATTAAGAAAAATATTCAAAAATTGATTAAATATTAAAGATTATATATAAATGAAATTCCTAATATATATTAATAAGTATAAAAATTATTCAGATCAAAAAGATGCGATAATCATAATTATTAAATTAAATATGAGTGAGTCCATATAAAATATAATAAAATTAAATGATATTAAATAAATTAATATACAATATATAATAACATTTTATAACGTTATTAATTAACTATTATACTAACTAACATAGAAGTACAATAATAAGCACTTTAATAACTAACTATGAAATGTACCAAAAATTAATACATAGGCGGATATTAAATATATTATAAAGAATATATATAATAAATATCTCCAATAGTGTACTAGTTATTTGTATAATGAAACATCCAAAGATAGAAAGTACTTGACTGGTCTAAAAATAATGAATGGTCATAGTGATAGAGTATAAAGAAAAATCCTATGAATATATAATTTTTTCCTTTTAATTTAAATTCCCAAAATATATTACTAAATATATATACTACATCAGCTAAACTCTCAAAACTTAATTATATTAGTATAAGAATATTAATAATTGTTTTGATATAAAATTGTATATATATATATCATATACTACATAACTAATAAATAGTAATTGCACAAATCCCATAATAAAAAACCTTACATAATAGTATTAATTAGTCATAAGACAGAGAGAGAGAGAAGGAGAGAAGAGAAGAAAGAGGAGAAACAAAAATAATTTTCAAATATTTAATTTTCATAAATTTAATCAATCTATAATCATCATCATATGCAGCAACCTCTATACTAAAATTTACTCTTTAATCTTCATCTTCATCTAATAAATAGTCTATCAGGCCTAAAAAGATAATTTCAATAATTAACATTCTTATTTAATCATTAAATAAAGATATATAATAATAATATAATATATATATTATATAATATAGAAATAATATTAATATATATATATATAAAGTATATTAATATATAAACTAGTATATATATATAATATATAAATATTATATATAGTAATATAATATATTATATATAGATAATATAGTATATATAATATAATATAAATATATATAATATAAATTAATAAGAATATATATATAAATAATAAATAAGAATATATATATATACTAATATTAAAAATATATAATATATATATATAATAATAGAGTATAATAAAAATAGTAATATTAATTATAATCTTATAAAATAAATATATATATATACTACTATAATAATAAGGAATGAATCACACGAATTAATAGATGATAGATATGTGTATAAGATGCCTAGCTAGATTAACGAAAAAGAATATAAGGTATAACAAAAAACCACAGTAAATATATATAAATGATTGAAACGGGTACTTTAACGAAGCGAAAATGTATACCCAAGGTGTATAAGGTTAATAAATATAATAATACTCCAGAAGGTTATATGATATAGGTTATATATATTCACGAAAATATAGGTATATAAAATAAGGAACAGTAATGTCATCTAATATATATTAAGAAACACGAAAAGTGATGTACAATGGAGAAAGGGAAGTAACATCAGGTATCAACGGATTGAAATAATAAAAATATATATATATATATATTAGAGGTGTACCGGAATTCCGGTCCGGCCTCGAGAAATCCTGACATTATTTTTCACGCGTTACCGTTATACGTGAGACCGAAAAGAATTATTTCCAAAGGCAGAAAAATTCCGATCTCAGCGAACCGAGAGACATATAGCTAGAGACATTAACTGTAAATAAGAGAAGAGTATAGAGATGACAAGTGCTCGGATAGAGAAACCTTGGAGTTGGAAAAGTCTACCCTCACACAACCTCACTACTCTTTTTATGTAGACAACAAAAATCTCATCATAATAAATAATCCCTTGTGATCCGGTTAGTATTCTACCTCACCGAGATGATAGATGGCACGCGAGATACCGCCAAAAGTGACTATCACCAAGTCCCATAACTATCTCAGTATGAGAAAGTTACTCAAGAGTAAACTCTCAAAAACGTAATAATAACGAGCGTGATTCAGAATAAGACAGAAAAATAAATTCAGCATTATTACGAAATCGCACACAAATGATATGAACAAAGAGAATAATACCACGTTATCACTATACCTATTGCGCTATCGATAGTAAATAATTTAGGTATTAGTTCACTAAAGCCATGCACTCACTATTGATAACTGTAGTAGGTAAAAATAACCGTCTAAGTAAAATAGATAATATATTATATATTAATAAATTATATTATCTAGTAATATAGAAGGTCAGAATAAAATAACAATAATTACTGTAGGCAACAATAACATATATCCATAGCCACCCTAAAACCGAAAATAAAAGTCCAATAGTAGAACCATAATAAAATACTCTCAATATTACCCTAAGAAATAATTAATCCAGAATCACGATAGTAATGCACATAAGGAGAAAGAATAACAATATTATAATTTTGTCTAAGGTAATAAAATACTTACAAACCTACACCTCATAACAATCACCAATAATACGACTGACGACTTTCACAATATATATATATAATATTATATATATTAATAAATATATAAATATTAATATTATAAAATTATAAGTATATATTATAATATATAAATAATATAATATATAGATATAATATGTATATAGTATATGTATATATGTATAGAGAGAGAGAGTCTTGTAACATAATCTTTAATGTAAAATAAATTTGTAACTTTGGAAAATTAGGGTGAAAAGTAAAAGAAAAATTACTGAAAATAATTAATTCATCATTATTGAGTATGTTACAATAGATTGACAAATCATTTTTCCTCAAATATAAAAATATATTCAAGTTTCCTTGCTTCCACTGTAAGAAGCATCGATGAAGAATAGTGTATACATCCTAAAATCATAAATAAGGCAGGACTGGAAAGTAGATATCGTAAGTCTTCTAGTGCAGTTAGCTAGTACTTCTAAATGTTTGAAGTGTAGATATAACCCTGTCGTTCCTATCTGTAAATGTCCTATCCATTTAAGGCAGTTCTTTACTTATTCCCATATTAAGAGAAAAATGATTTGTCTATATATCTGCCGATATATAAAATTACAACACTCTTCAGATCTATTTACAAATTTATATTACAATTCACTCTTTAGTCTAAATAATTATCCACTTATTTAAGTTGCTTATATATTATGGCAGATTGGTTCATAAACCAACTAAATCCTCAATTGCAATTTCCAACTTTTAACGAACTTTAACATTGTCACACCACTTACAAAAATCACTAACCATATGCATAATAAATCTTATCTGGTTATATTCAATCTTTGTCTTTATATTCTTTTAATATTGCTCTACAATAGTATCAATAATACAGATGAAGTAGGGGTGATGGTTTTGTAAGATGGAATGATAGAAGCCTGTAACCTGTGCTCAATCTAATCCTTTATTGGTTTAATGATTACATGCTACAGTTTCTGAAACTACTCATCGTCTACATGGAAAAACTCAGAACTCTGAAGAATGAGAAATGAATAAAGCAATGTTGAGAAACTGAACTTCTTTCGTGTACTGCTACTAACCTATTGAACATGCGATGCTTGTTAATAATGACTACCTTGCTGATTAGTGGATTGACACTACACGTTGCAGGCTATTTCTAATCCAAGTGCAGGTCACGAGGTTTTCATACTCGAAATCTGCTTATTTCACATTACGAATCAAAACAGTCTAAAGCTTAGTATCTTAGGTATGTCACTAGAAGTAGTTTAAAACAATTATCTATTTTGATATATTGTCTATTGATCCTTTCTCTTTCTTTTTATTCATTAATCTAAACTCTAATGCATTCTGTAGCTCTTCTTTATTCTCTGCTGTCATCCTCAGAGTTTGAGAAATATACTGGAGAGCTGAAATATGTAGAATAATTGATGATATAACTGATTTTGCCTTATAGTTTCCGTAACCATGAGAAATGCGTTGCAAAACTCTTAGAAGTTTTTCAAGTATTCTGCCACTTTTATTTAGCAGTCAAAGCTTAATTAAATGATTGATTGTTCTATAATATAAACTTGCAGAGGTCTTTTCAAAACTTTGAATTCTTTCTAGAATCAAATATGTGCTATTCCACCTTGTATTAACATCTTGAATTGGCATAAGTGAGCTTGCAAGATGTGGATCCTAGTCTCTTTGTATTCTTTTAAGTTCATTACAGCTTGAAAACTGGAATGATTGAAATGTGTACAAATATTCCTACATTCTTTATTAAAATCACACTGTTCTCTGAGAAAATAAGGCATCTTTAATAAATTGAAGTTTCATGAATAAAACTAGAAAAACATTGTGTATCCTGCTAAACCACGTTCCAAGTTCGATGTGTATCATGCTTCCATCTCGAAGGGTGCAAAATGGATTATTTAGGGAGGAATTTCCCCATTATCATCGCTAGATTTTCAAAACTCATAGTATTTTAAATTCCAGAATGAGGAACCTGGAAAATACTGCAATGGGTACACAGTCCATTTTTTCAAAATCGCTGGTAAGCCAGAGTGCAGTTAAAGAAAAATAAATGAGTGTTTGAATTATTAGCTCTCTATATATCTGTAGTAAATGATATCTGATCAGCTTAGATAACTTCTCGAAAATAATGCTGATCTCAATTTACTGTATGAGTTGTTATGGCGGAATCCCAAGGGGCCCCTCCAAAGGTTAAGGGTCTATATCTTTCTCTACAAAATCTTATTTACATAGATACAAAGATATTTTGGCGTGAAAGCATATTGAGCACATAATTCATTGAATTCCCGTTCTTCTTCTGATGACTGTGAATGTCTGTACTCATTTGCCCGGATAAAGGCATCAATCGTCAGCTTTCTCCTCCGTCTCCCATTTCAGCGGTCATTGATATGCTAAATCTTCGTTTGGGGGAGAAACCTTCCTCAAAACTCACCTTATTTCACGGCTTCGATCTATTGCTCTTTCAGTGATGAATCTCCCTGTTCTCTAGTATAAATACAAAAGACTATCGTCCCCCTTTTGCGGTGAAGAGTGATTAATAAAAATTTAGATTAAGTATTCTCTTCAATGATGATTTTTCCATATGTTCATGAAGTTGTATTCTCTGGTACTAAAAAATATATATCAATGTATTTTTGTTATGTTTTGAAAAGTATATAATAAACTATTATTTATTATATAAACAAAAAATATTCATTTTATAGGGCACATTTTGAGTGAGTAAGAACTGCAAAGTGTGTCTCAATGCCCCCCCCGCCGGCGAAGGATTTTTTTAAAACCGCGGGGGCCGCTAGGAAAAATTTTTTTTAAACCTTTTTTTTTGTCCCGCATACACAGACGTAGATTTCCGGTTCATGTTCCGGTATATATCTGAAAATTTTCCTTAGTTTTCCGGGTATTCATCCTCTTTATATATTATTTCCAAAGGTTTTGGGAAAAAAAATAAAACTTATTTGATTTAAATGTATCCTTTTAGTTCCCCAACCCCGCCCAATATTTCAATAGTCATGGCTCAAGGGATCCTCTCATAACTTTCACCCACTCACCTACCCACTCATATTCTAGTAGTTATTTATAAACAATAAATAACAAATAATATTTCAAACTTTATGATAACAATATACAATAATAAAAAATAAACATTGTGAATAAAAAAAATTTTTTCATGATATTGAGGGTATTATATAGGTAGGGCTCAATATTTTATTATATAATTATTTTATGAACTATCTATTTTTAATTTTATAATTTTTATTTTTTGCTAGTTTAATAAAATATACCAAATAAAATTTTTAAAACTAAAAAATACTTTAATTTTAAAAATATAAAAATAATATAAAACATAAATAAATTTATTATAATAATATTTAATCAAATTAAATAAAATTTTTTATTTTTATTTAAATTATTTTTCTAATAAAATAAAACCTTTTTGTTTTATAATATATATTTAACTAACCCCCCACCCCGCATTTGGGGGGCTATTTGGGGGAAATTTAACATTTGTAATAAAAACAAATAAAAATAAAAATAAATTTTTTTTTTTAAATATTTTATATTATATAATCATATGTTCCTACCAAAAGTAATAGGTCTATTTATAATCAAGGGGGATCGTATTTAACGATTCATTCTCTAAAATACTATTTTAAAATAATAAAAGTAAAAATAGTATATATGACGGGGGGGGCTACCCTATATATATTAGCCATAATTATCAATGGATTACTTCTGGAGTTCCTTTTTATTCGCGAGAATACTGCAGACCCTTTTTGGTAGTAAACGGGTTCCAATAAATACTTACGCGAAAAATTATTAATAAAATATATAATTTAACATTTTATACAATTAATTATAAATAAACAAAGAGAACTAAATGCTTTTAAATCAGTACAAGATTTTTTTTATTCCATTATATATATGCTTAATTTTTATTCTAATATATATCCTTAAATATATATTACTTTAAAAAATAAAATTGGGATAAAAATATATACATAGTTTTATATATCCTCATTAATATTACGGGTTAATTTATTTATGTATAACAGATTTATTTCTAGTTTATCATTTTTTTTAGTGTATAATTTATTTGATCACACTCTCTTGAATTCACTTCTAAATTAAAATTTTTCGCTAGTGCAATAGTATGTGCCAATAGATACTATTGTAGTTTGATAAAAACAAATCAAATTTTAATTGAAATGAAATTTAAACTTTTTTGGGAAAAAAGGCGAGCAGCAGATTGGAGCATGTTTTATATTATAGAGGGAGAGGGCTGGAACAATAAGCGGTTAATTGGGACCCCTATTATCGAAGTATCCGCCGCCAAAAGTTTTTACCTTATTTTATCCGGCGGCCCATGCTAGTATCTTTATCCTTTCACTCAACTATGTTTAATTACTTTAAACGTTTTCTATTGTTGCAATTGTCCAGGGCACACATTCACTTACTGCTTTACTTGCTCACGTTATCCAGAATTTTAACATCTAAAAAAAAGTAAAAATATATAATAACAAAAAGTACAGTGTTATAATATTATATTATTTTAATAAACCAAATTATACAAATAATAAGTAAAAGGTGATAACTCTCTTTACTTAAAAGTGAAAAATATAATAAGAATACTGCTTGGTTGGGTTGTTAATTCACATATTAATTATAATTCAACAAAATTGTGTCTTTGTTTCCCTCTACTCTCTATTTCTCTTCTTATTTAAAGGAAGTAGAAGGTTATTTTTTTAGAACCTTATATTGACTGCAGAAAATTTATCCACAGGGGGTGTAATTATTTTTTTATCCTTTATACATAAATTATTTTTTTTAATTTGGAATTATAAGGTTATGTTGTGGTAATTGAAACCACGATGGTTCGCGATAAAGAGCTGTAATTATTTACGATAGAGTTGCGACATTATTATTATCTCGCTTTTGAAGGTAAGGGGTGGTGAGGGAGAAAATTAATTATTCAGTTATTAATTTGCAATTATAATTTCACTTTATTCTTTTTTAATTTTTTTTCAAAAATATAATTTTATAGTCTAATATATAAAATTAAATATGGGGAATTCGAGGAAGGGTAAACATGTTTGTAAGAATTTCAGGTATGTTGTGAAAGGTATGATCCTGATGAAGTTGTTCGAAAATTAGTGAAACCCTTATTTATATAAATAGAAGAAACCTAAATTATAATAAACTAAAACTTCTTATATTTATTATTCTTTTATTTTCAAATTTAGTAATAATTTATGCTGTAATAAGTGAATATTAGCGTATTATTAAATAAGTCAAGTATAGGGTAATCACGGTCAGAGTTGAGGTGGGGGCTTAAAATATATACTATACTTTATTATGCTATTATTAGTATCAATTTTATATTAATAGCTAAATTTAACTTTGACATATTTTTATAGTATATATTAAAATCTATTATAATGTTAATATACTGAATAATTTGAGTTTAATTACAAATTTACTTTTTAACTTTATATAATCCGTCAAAACACCCGACAATTATCAAATACTCTTTTATTTAATATATACTTTTTTATATTTATATAATATATTATTTACTATAAAATATTTAAATCTATATTTTTAATTAATAATATAACCGATAACAACTTAATTTAATTATAAATTTTAACGGAGTGAATTTGTGAGGGGAGTGAGGGGCCGGGGATATCATTATTGTATCCAATTTTTATAATTTTCCGTGGGGGAGGGGGGGTAGCTCAATTAAGTAATATAAAACTGTTTATCCTACGGTTATTAATTTCCGGGCCTAAAGTATAATACCGTGGGGCTCACCCCAAATATTTTATTTTTATTTGTGGGGGGGGGTTTAGGGGTGACGGAGAATCTTATAATAAATACCCGGTATTTAATTATCCTACCGTGAGTACCGGGAAATTCTTTAATATATACTCGATGTTTTGAGGGGGTACTACTTTTATTATTTTATCACCCTATAGAATATATATATATATAATATATTATAATATATATATATAAGGTACCCAGTAAGTTCAAATATTGTCAGGTTAATATTTAATAAAAATTTTAATCATTTTTATTTGTATTTTCTATATTGTTATTCATTAAGCACCAGAGGGTAGTGATAGGGGGTTTTTTTATTTTTATCATTATTCCCACCCTTACGGGTTATGGGGGGGAGAAAATATTATTCCCAAAATTTATAAAATATATGAATAGTGGACCCAACCCATTTACAATCCGCCTCTCTACTTTTATCGTGAGTAACAAATATAGTTATTACATTATACTATAACGGTTTTAAGTAATAAATTCAAATTACACTCTAATGACGTAAAACTCTCTCAGACTTATGCTCTACAATGATTTTTTTATCAGTGTGTTACAAGTCCTAATTCAAACCTTATTATTAGATTTTAAACTGTGAACATCGTTGAGCGCCACTGGAAGCGTCTATTTTTCAACTCTTCTCAATAATTAAAGTCTTCATGCTATAGCTATTGTGTTTAATAGCTATTGATCAATTTCTTTTAATATTCTCTCACATAAAATAACATTATTGAAATTAGACATTTTAACTTATATGTACGGACTATGAGGAATGTTTTTTGAGAATGTAATATATTTTTTATTTTAAATTATATATTTAAGTATGCAAGCCAGGGCATTCAATAAAAAGTTATTATGATGATTACAACTTCAAATATTGTCTCTAAAACTATATTTTGTAGAGTCTCCAGTTTGAGAATAAGTGAGGCAATGAATTGAGAAGGAGATATTTATTGAACCCCTGGGTTTGGCTGTATTAGCTTAATTATGAAATGAGTTGTTGATACTTTCAATTTTCATTTACTGAAACCCATGGAACATATCTTCAGTTTAATTTGGTTTTTTTTGGAGTGGGAGGCATAGGGCGAAGGAGGTCAAGCGGGCGGACACTGTTAATCATTCTAAAACCTAAACTAACAACACAAATAAATATTTAACATATATTTAACATATAAAGCTTTATAGAATGATGGCTAAAATGGTTTAGTGGGAGCAGATTCTTTGCTAGTGATACAGGATCAGCCGTGTGGGTAGTTATGATCGAAGACAACAGATGCAGGTAAAAATTTTTATTCTTTTTCGGTTTTAAGATATTTTGTGAAGTGGGGTAAAAAATGATACGAAAAAACCAACTTGCTTGTATTAGCATTTTTCTGGTTAAAATCACATTTTAAGTATATTGAGTATAGAAAAATTGCAAGTGCATAGTGTTTTGTCTACAACAAATTTTAGAATTAAGTTAACAACATTTAATTTATATGCGATTTGAACAACACTAATAGGAAAAAAATCAACATACAGATGACCTACGTTTTCTATTTGATGGATGACAAAAATTATATTAAAAGATCTATTAGTTTTATGGAAAAACCATTTTCAGTGAGTTTTGAAAATTGGGAACGAATTTTAAGAGAAAAGGCTCGTATAAACCCCCAAAAGAAGATATTAACATCTATTTGGTTCATCAATGTTTTGGGCGCCTTAATTGTTTGCTTTATGGACGGGGGAAAAACCCGCATGCGAAACTTTCTCATTGGGTAGCTAATTACTATTATCCAACCGAATTTTTTCATTAGACTATTGGTAAATTTAGAATGTTTTTGTTAATATAGAAACTTAAATGGGGTATAGTTTAACTCAACTTCAACACCAATAGAGTTTTACATGGATGGTGTGATTATAATCTGGCACCTGGTAAACTATATGTGGTTGATAATTTAATAAGACCGAGTTTGTTTGGTATTTATTTTTTACACTATTTACAATATTTATCCGGGGGAGGCGAGGCTGGCTGCAAAAAAAGAATGGAGCGCGCATGTTTTTTCTGCAGGAAATTTATTGAAAAAAAAAAAAAAATCAAAAACCCACACCCAAAACTTAGGGGAATTTGTATTTTTCTTTCAGTTAATAAATTTTTGCCCTTGTACTTTTCTCTTATTTCCTCAAGTTGGTTTGGAGATAAAGAAGTTTTTTATGTTAAAAAATTCCACAAAGAAAAAAAAGTTGGGGCCACAAATGGGTCAGGGCGTGCCCCAAAAAAAAAAAAAAAATACACACACCAAATGTTCAAAAAGAGAAACATTCTTGGTCTGAAGATAAACAACAAATTGCCTTGGAAGAGAAACTTTATGGATTTAATAAATTATTTATTATTTAAAGAACAGGTTTTTATTTTAGCAATTTAAGGGAAAAAAAAATAGTGTCTTTTCCCTTAAGGATGGTCTACTGGGAATAACTTTAACGGCTTGTTATTTTTGTGATAGGTTATTAATATCGATATTAACTCAAAAAAAACATTTTATTATAGAAAACAAGAATGGACAAAAATTAGGAAGAGGAGAAACATAAACAGAAACTTGAGATAAAAATATTATACCGGATTTAGTTTTTATTTGGAGGGGGGAAAAATTTTCAGGTTTCCCCAATAATTTTTATTCACGAGTCTGTATAATTTATCGATCAAAAATAATTTTCGATACAACTTATTTTAAACCTATTAGATAAATAATATAAAAGAAAAAAAATAATATTTAATTAATATTAAATATTATATGAAATATTAAATAAATATTAAAAATTGGGTGTAGCGCCATTTTATGTTTCGAATTCTGTTTCCTGGAAATTGGGAATCTGAAAAAACGGCGTAATGGTTATGTTTTTAAGCTTCAACGTACTGTATGCCGTTATAATGGCCCAAGAGTCGTAAGGCACAGGTCACGGGTTCGACCCCCTCTTTCTGTTCCTAGGCAACTATTACTTAGAATAGTTCCCCCTCCTAGAATACGGTACTGCCCATAAAGTGTAAACTTGAAATTGAACATCAAAGTTTAACATGGGACTAGTTTTGAACGCGGAAGTAAAAGCGTAAAAAATTAAAAAATATCACTAGTGCTCATAAATCTTATATTTTTGTATAATTTATGTAAATTAGAAAATTTATTTATTTATATATAGTTTATCTTTTATAGAATATTTTTAAAAATATACTATATACTAGTGAAGTCACGGATGTTTAATTTTTTAACATTCTAAAATGTGGATGTAATGATGAATGCGGACCCCAGAATCTGAAAATTAGAGAATGCTAATAATATTATTTCTTTGTACATATTCGCTCAGATACCAAAGCGGGTGCAGATCTTTGAAATTTTTTAGCAAGAACTATATTTTGGTGGTAGCTGGGGCCGTGGGCTGAATGCCATTCACAAATTTCGTGATTCACACAAAGCAAACATTTCCCTCAAGTAACCAAATCAGCATTTCTTCCAGCAGGCCTTGAGGTTTGACGGAGCTGGGAGCTGATGTCAGTGGGAAGTTGTTGGGATAATCTGCTGTGAGAAAAGGCGATTTTATCTTTGTCAGCTTTTTTCATTGCCTCTGATGATGATATGTGAGATGGTATCCAACAGAAAGAAAATGATTTTATACCGCGTGGTGAATTCTCAGAAACCTTTGAACAGTGAGTATTATTTGGATTCTGTGGTAAAGGGCCAGCAAGGCTTGTAGGGCACTGAGAGAATCTGAATATATGATGTTATACTGGCCACTACTTAGGAACAAGATGATAGACAAGGTCATTAAAATTGCCTTCAGCTCAACTGTAAATATGAAAGTCGACTGAGAGGGGGAGGGGGAGAAAATGTAGGGGAATGTGTTCTGAGAGAATTATTGCAACACTCACTCCCTCTTCACATTTGAATCCGCCTGTGTAGATTTTAACGAAGTCACCATGATCAGTGGAGCGGGCTGAAAAGAGTCCTTCAGTTCGGCTGCAAGAACATGGGAAAGATGTAACTGGTAAAATTAAATCTTACTGCCAGATGCTTTCATTATTATAGGATTATGGTGTTCAAATATCATATTATTTTCCTACTACTCACTGGTCGGGAGTACTGTGGCGGAACTCCAAATATGCAAATGTTTGTGCTTCATGATTTTTTATCTTCAAATTCGTTTTTTAAAATTTGATATGTAATAAATATGACTAATAAGAAGTCCTTATTAATTTAACCGACCCCAGGCGATTTTCATGAAACTCGTAGTAGGAAGAATTTGAATTAAGTTTTAAATCATATAAACCGTTAAAAAAAAAGACGAGGAGAGAGAGAGAGAGAGAGAGTAGAGAGAGAGAGAGAGAGAGAGAGAAGAGAGAGAGAGAGAGGAGAGAGAGAGAGCGCTTTTAATTTAATATTTATAACAATAGTCTATAAAGCCCTTAATCAATGATTTTCATGAAACTTACAGGAAATATTTGAAATGGGTTGTAATTAAAGGAAAACGTAATATATAAGATTTTGGAGAAAATAACAATAAAAAAAAAGATGTTCTCTAATTTGATTATTTATAATAATATAAAATTAAATCCATGATGGAAAACTTCTTTTATTATTAATTTTTTGATTTCTTATGTTTGTATATATAAGAAATATTTTATTTCCCAACGCAATCATGGTACTGAGTAGCTTGGAAAATGGTGGGTGACATGCATTTGTGGCGTTATTTCGATGTAGGTTTTTTAGGTAATATAAATAATCTATATATAGTATATATATTGATAATATGAATATAGTATATATATATATATTATTATAGTATATCAATATGATATAATATATATACTATCATATATATATATAGTCTATGTAGCGTTAATATATATAATAACTAACAATAATAACGATTTTCGAATTAAAATTAACATATCATGACAGAAGAAGAAGGTTCCGATTAGTACTGTCGCGAGGAGTAGCTACAAAGGAAGAGCCGGAAGAGGGACGCCCATGCTGTCTCGCCCCACCCCCATACCACCCGTATCTCGATGTGAGGTCACTTTTTTTCTAATTCCGGGCATTTCCCGGCACATGCCTAAGTTCTTCTAACTAAACAGCCGGGACAGAAATAGAATTCGGGCTGGAAGTCTGTTTATGTCCATCTGCAACCAATGGTAAAGAAAAAATCTATCCGATGCAATATGTGTGATCAGTGATCGCAAAACACTGCTTTACTTCATCACACTCCTCAAAACGACGGCTGGATATGCATATATGCACGCCACCACAATACCTACTGATCAAGAAGAACAGAGTCAAATCATAACAAACATATTAACAAGATAACATAAACGTATTACATAGACAAAAACAAAGAATAGAAAGCTTGTCTAAACAAAACATCCATTAGCATATCAAGAAAGTGCCTCCCTGATAAACCACGAGAACGCAAAGTTTATGGATATAGATCCTTTACACAAACCACAAAACCCATAAAATCATACTTATTTAACGCTGCATACATAACTTAGCCCATACACAAACAACACCGAACTAACATCATCATTACTTAAAGGCGACAATATTCGCGAAGATTTCATATTCAATATAATGATAACAAAGCAATACATAATAAAGCCTTTACATCACCTCCCATCTGCCACCGAAACTTCATCCCAAGTCTCACCCAACTCAAACCCCCATAACTCATAATATGAAGTGATGCAACGCCATCACCCCATGGTAATAAATCAAAGTGCAGACGAAGAGGAATTCATTTAATTGCGACATATCTAAATCATCTAAACATCTAAAATAGAAAACTATTCATACTAGGAATTCTCCACATACATACCAATCAAATATCTCAACTGCAGACTAACATTTGATGCCTTCAAATCTCAACACAAAACTCCAATGGTCAACACAGAGATCGACCATAAACTTGGACCGCCTCACAATAATCATAAATAGGCCCAAATTCCAGAAACAACATCACACACTAGGAAACTGTTGACAAATTAACAAAAACAGATAGGGAAGAAATTCTCAGAATAGGCTAGAATTAATCTCAGATCTATAGCATGCTCAAATACCACAACACTAACACAGTTTATTCCAACTTTCACTTTAAATTCAATAAGTCTCAACTATTATACTTCCGGAGGATTCCTCAAAAGATATGAACGCACCTTCACCTGAAATCTTAATCTTGGTCAAGGGACAAACGAAACCACTTCAAATAAGGCCAACAAACACACAAAACAAAAACAATCAATAATTAAACACATACAAAATTGCAACGTTAACAAAAGCACACACTTCAAATTATTTACAAACGCCCATTCTAGCAAAAGAAACTACAACAAACAAACAATCAATAGAATGTGGAATTATAAAAACATTAAAACGCAACAAAAACACATCACGAATCTATCGACATTCCCAACCCCATCCCACAAACAACAAAACAAACATACGAGAAAAAAGTTTTAAATATTCAAAAACAACGTCTAGAATGCACCGTTCCAGCAAAATAAGAAAATAATCAGAACCTTTAAAGAAATAATACAAGCAACGCCGACCCAAACAATAGAAATTAACGAATTGATATAAAAAACACCATAAGACCTCAAAAACGACGCACCAGACAACTGGTCTTGATAGCCCATCTCAAACATCCACATTAACATTTAGGAAAATTATCTCATAACTCATTTTAAACACACAAAGTAACAATTCATCAAGTTAAATGCACATTCCTTCTCTGGAAAAGAATCAATTATCATCACAAATTAAAGCCAGGAAAAGACCCTCAACCCCTGCTTCCTATAGCCTAAATTTTATTACTACCCCTCTTGTGTAAACTGTAAACTCCTAAAAAAGCTCTTACTGAATAGAAAACGACACATCCACAAACAAAAAGTTCCAACATTGGCTTCCAACAAAACCACTTAACCTCAACAGCTCTCACAAACATATGCTCCAATAAAGACTGCTTAAATCTTAGACCCACACATTAAACTCTCCTCATGGCAATCGACGTAAACAAGGCTTTCGACAGTCCCCAGACACAATCTAATACACAAAATAATAAAATCAAGCATCCCACTAATTAGAAATGGTTAATGTAATAGCCTCCTATCAGAAAGACAGCTAAATTAAAAGATTCAATAACAAGAATCAGCGCATCGTAACATTAAAAACAGTGGTACCTCAGGAGCAATACTTCATACGTTTTTTTTTCTTTTCACCTATTCACAGCAGATCTTCACAATCACAAGCAGCACACAAATGAACACCTTACGAATCCGATGACATTTACTATAAGGCTACCGGGACACAGAATCATTAACCACAATCAACTGCTCCTAACCCAACAATACATCAACCAAATACAAATTGGTTAACTGACAATAGAATATCTGCCTCGCCAAACAAATCCTCTATCACACTACTCACAAAAGATCGCCAACTCGGAACTTCCAATCTCCAAATCTTCATAAATAAATCGCTGTCCCTATAACAAAATCCATGTATCTGAGGAGTAACACTGTAAACACATGAATTTTCAGAAAAACACATGGGAAGCGTTTACAACAGTTAGCATAGCAGGAAACTAAACATTTCTAGAGACCTAGGCAGCCAGAGATAACAAAATAACAGAACAAATATCCATCATCATGTATAAACAATTTATCGCTCGTCACTGAACTATCGCTTCACCAGTTGGATCCACTATTAACCAAGGGAAGCATGAGAAAACTTCAACAGTCAACAAAAGGAGACACTCGAGAATTATATACATGGATGTTACATTTCAAATCTCAAAACACTTGATAGACAAAACAGATACTACTATATGACAAACACCTAGAAATGACGGGCACCCCAACACCCCTGTCACACTACACTCTTAACCCATTCACCAAGACTAAAAACACTCCATTATCCCAGCTTATTAATACAACAATCCTAAAGTAACACCAACCATAACAAAACAACACTCACTCACCAAACAATACATCACTCCCTACAGAACTATATTTAGAGATCGACCAAACTAGCTAAATGAAATCACCACCAGAATATTCGCCGAATTTAATTCACTTCCAATAACCACCTAATCATCTTTAGCCAAATTAAGATGCGGTCACCACCCATACTTGCAATACTCCAAAAATAGATTCAACATTAACCAAACTATCAATATCTGCACAAAATACAACCAGGACCGGAAACTGTGTATCCTTCTCCTAGTCTCTCCTCTAACCTATCATCCAGAAATGACTGGGAAATTCACGCCCTTAGCATCTTGGAGCAAGCCAGAGGGGCGGGGTAACTTAGTGAGGTGTGGCACTGCTGATGAGGGTAGTCATGGTTGAGAAGGTTCTATATAATATATATATTCATATATATATAATATTATATAATATATATATATTATTATATATATACATATATATATATATTATTATATATAATAATACTATTATTATTTGGTCGAGAGTATTAGTATTGTCTGTATGTATGCGTCTCAATATATATATATATGATATTAATATATATATATATATATATTATATATTATATATATTATATATTATTATAACTATATTATATATATATATATATATAAATATATATATATATATTTATTTATATATATATATATTATATATAATTATAATATATATATATATATATATATATATATATTAATATTAATATATATATTTTATATATATATAAAATATATATATATATATAAATATTATATATATATATATATCTATAATAATATATATTTATATATATTATACATATAATATATATATAGCTTTTAGATTGTGTGGGGATAGGGGTTGTGCTTTACTGGAGCTGCTGTTGCTTTTGAGTGTGTTTTATAAATGTTTTAGCTATTTGCCATAAGTTTGTTTGTAATTAAACGCTGCTCCAGTTTAATTGTTTAATCTATTATTATGGTTTTAAATATTGAGGAGTTTGATCATCCCTTTAAAAGATAAGTATACCGTTTTAAATTTTTTATTTTTTGAAACTTTTAAATTGTTAGATACAATAGTTAGTTTTTAGGTATTGTGTAATACGTAGTTTTAGATTGTCTAGGGTATATATGTTTTTTTGTCGTCTTTTTTAACTAGTTTTTTAGTGTCTATTTCTTATTTTTTAAAGGGTTTAAGCATAGCACCAACGTTTTAGTTAATTGTTATTTTAAATCTTTACATATCCAGTTTTACGTGAATATGTAACATTTTTTTTTCTTTCGTAATTTGGTGAGGGTGTACGAGTGCGTGTGTGGTTTTAAACTTTTAAACTTTTCCGTTTTACAATATTTAATTAAAAATAGTTTATGTTTTTTACCGTTTTTTAGTGTGTGAATAATTTTAACGTTTTTTTTTGTCTGTTTTTTTTTTTGTTTGTTGTTTTTGTTTTGGTGTGGTTGTGTGTGGTGTGTGTGTTTGTGTATTTGCGCCGGCGCGGGCTTTCTATAGACTTTAACTAACATCCGCGGCTTAAAAATTTTAACTTTGGCATCAGTGGATAACCACCTTCTAACCTAACCCTAACTTTTGCTCTTGTCTGAGACACAGATGGCTAAGAATTCATCTCTCTAACTCGTTTAATGATCCACTATAACTTATTTATAATTTTCCGTCTAAAGGGTGGAGTAATGTGCCTATGTAAACATAATAACTCTAAACACGTCTCGAAGAATCTTCGAATCTCTAACTTCGACATCTGTGCTTTAAAATCTTTCTTCTTCTATACAATAATCTTGTGCTTCTGCTACTCGTTCCTAACAGAACAGATTTTCGCTTTTTTGAATATTTTTCTACTCTCACGAGACTGTTAATATCTTCTCAAATACTGGGTCCTCTATTTAGGGGGATTTCAATGTAAACAATAATGGTTAGGGTCCCATCATACTGATTTAGGTTGGGGAGGAGGCCGAATCATTTAGTATTTTAAAAGCATGGAATAGACTACCAATTGTAGAGCTACATACATTCTGGACCATGTTTTGAATATCTTCTTGAACACTTCTCACTTAGCTTTCACCACTAGTCTCTCTCTATAAGTATTCCACAAGCTCCTATCGGTTAATCTCCTATAAACTTGATTTTCTCTTAATTTAATACTTTCTTCTCCCAACCTCATCCTGCCTACGCCGTTTTTTTGGGCCCTTTTGATTGGGCCCGATTGGGAGGCCTGCGTTGCTTTACGTGCTAGACTTATAATTGGAATTGACGGTTTGGACTCTGGTGATCGCTTCAGCTTCTGCGATAAGGTGGGAGCTGTAAAAGTTGATGGGATGAGCAGGTTTTCATTCTTCTTTCGAACTCATTTTCTCTCTCATAATCCATGGTTCGATCGTACTTGTTCTCTGGCCATTCAGGCTAGAGCAGTGCGTATGGGGTGGAAAATTTCTGGGTTCTCCTATCAATCTAGCTATTGTTCATTCAGCTAGAAATCATTGCAGGGATATCTTCTTCGACGAGCAAAGCGGGGTTTCATCAAACGAATGTGCGCTAACCTCCTTAATTCTCCTACTGACAATCTTTCTGGCCTGTGCCAAAAACATCTCTAACAACTTGTAATCTGCCTTTCTCTCTTATTCGTTACTGATGGTTCTGTTTTGCTTAATTTCAACTGAAAAGGCCATCTCTTGGCTCCTATTTCCTCTAATGCAACTGAATGATTCTGGCAATTTCTCTCCTCCTCCTTCTCCTCCAGGTGTCCTATGCTTTGCCTGTGTTACATTTTGATCGGGTGCATGGGCTCCTGAATCTATGACGTTAGGAAGGGGGTGGGCCCGGATGGATTCCTCCCGGTTTTGAGGAGTGTGCTTCGTGCTGGCCCCTCCTCTCGTTCACCATATTCATCAATGTTATCAATACTAACACTTTCCCTACAGGTTGGAAGCACGCACATGTCAACCGATTCCGAAAAAAGGTTCTGATCTTCTAATCTTGGCACATAAGGTCTTACCAGTAATCTATCCAGATCTTATATAACACTTCTTCAACTCTACTTCTTAGCCATCTGGATTCTTCACTTCTTTCCGATCGCCAGTACGGCTTTCGGCGCTCGAGGTCTACGGCGATATACTTTCCTATTCTTACTGATTTATGTTTTCCCCGCCTTAGGACTATGGGGGGAGACTGCGTGTGGCGCTTGAATATCCAGCAGCTTTCCTCATGGGTGGGGTGCCATTTTTCATTTTAAGCAGTAGTTTCATTATTTTCCTTTCTCTTTGTTCTTCGAGACTTAGAGACTCCTTATCAACATCTTGTAATAATTTGTCAAAAGACTGCGCATCTTCTGGTTTTAGTAATGGTGGTGTTCCTTTCAGGGTTCTGTCTATCTCCTACTTATCCTACTTTTCATAAATGATCTTCTACTCTGCAATCTAGTTCTTCGTCTGACATAGGTCGATTACGTTCGTCAAAGCTTATTTCAATCTGCTCCTTCTTTTACTTCTAGAATTGCCTCTCGTCTCATCTTTCCCGATTCTATTCTCGCAGATCTGGATAGAATTTCGGGTGGGGTCGTCTCAAGCTTTGTGAAATTTAATCTTTAAAACTCAACTTCTACAAATCTCATCTCTAATACACTTAACTCTTCTATCTCTTTCGACGGTTCTCTCGTCTCTCGTTGACAATATAAGCATTCCTTGGCCTAAACATTAACAAAAAATGTCTTGGAAACTCATCACAACGGTTTGCTAGGGCGGCCTCAAAGAAACGTGGAGTTGTGCCTCACTGGAGTGACCTTTTTTTTCTTTCTCTCAGTTACTGTATCCGCCCTAATCCGCCTTGTAAGGAAGTATGCTCTCATATCTGGGGGGTGTGAGGTGTTGCCAGGTGTATTTGAGTGGATGGAGTCATAGGCCAAAAGACCTTTAAACTGTTCCGTACTTTCACTTCACTTGACCCTCTATCTTGCGGCGCGATGTTGGAGTGACTGCTTTTCTATAGGTACCGCAGCTGCAGATCTCGAGAACTTGTTACTTGTGTACCACCCACTTTACCGGCGCCGCACGTAGCACAAGGGGTGCTGTGGTCTGCGCATGAGTTTTGTGTGGATATCGATAAACTCCAGGCTAGTAGGCTGCGGTCTTCCTTCTTTCCTGAAAACTCTGTTCTGTGGATTCTCTTCCATCTTCTGTGTTTCGTGCTGAATTTAATCTCCTCTCTTCAAAGCTTGCGTCTGTGCTCATCTGCGTAATTTGCATTAGTTGGTGAGCTTCTGAGACGTGTAACACCCCCCTCCTTGAATAGGGCTCTGCCGGTTAGTGGTGGTGATAACTATATATATATAATATATATAATATATATTAACCACTCTAGGAAGGGTTAAGACCTGTCACGGGATAGCAATCTTACATCTTTTTCTCTAATCCTACAAGACTAGCATCTTCTCAGCTCTGCATCGCCACGCCAATTCACGTCTTGAAAATGTTGAGTCTAGGTCGGTGGCTCCACTCTCAAAGAACTTCTTGAAAATGTTGAGTCTAGGTCTTTTCGTCTACTATCAACAATCCTGCTGTCACTAAATATCTCCAAACTCTCTCAACCAGTTGAATTTTAGAGACATTCTCTCTTTATTCTTTCCCTATTACAACGTATATTGTTTTTTTGAATTCTATACTCGCATACCTCCTCCATTGAGAAGGGATCTTGTGACACACCTTT
>JABUQX010063724.1:105000-106871 GCA_015478945.1 Trachelipus rathkii | reverse complement strand
TATATATATATATATATATATATATATATATATATATATATATATATATATATATATATATATATATATATATATATACATATATATATATAATATATATATATATATATATATATATAGCAGCATATATATATATATATATATATATATATATATATATATATATATATATATATATATATATATATATATATATATATATATATATATATATATATATATATATATACTCCATTTTTGCTTATGGTATGTAAGACATTCCAGTGCCTAATGGTTCGTCTTTCTGTTTCACATCCACACTCATCCTCCAGACAACATAATATATACACATACTTATATCCACACCCCCTTTCTAGACAATATCTTACAGACATCTCCTTTATCCCTTATATCCACACGCGTAGGAGAAAAATTGCCCACATCAAAGTGTCCTATGTGTCGTAGAAGGCGACTATGGGACGGTGGTAGTTAAGTTGGCTGCCTACTACCACTTATCTTTGCCAGGAATGTTAATGCATGCCTCGGAGAAGGTCGTGATCGCAGTATGCGCCCTTCTATCCTTCGGAAAATGTATGAATCGTATCTGTATATGAAATGTCAGAGGAATAAATGGTGAGGAGATGAGGAGAGAGGTGATAGGTGTATTTAGAAAGGAAAATTTTATTTGCCTGCTGTGACTGAAACAAAGATGAAAGGAATGGGTGAAAATGAGGGTGTGGTGTGAAATGTGTTTGAGTTGCTGTGAAAGGAATAAGAGGGATAGAAGGATTTGCAATTCTGATGAGGGAGTTGGGTAGAAAGCTGTGGTAGATTTTGTGTGTGTGAGTATTAGAAATCTAAAGGTTAAATTTAAGTTTGAAATGGTCAAAATTTGTGTGGCTGCGACATATGATCCATCTGAGGGTGGTGTTGAAAAGAGTGCGATTTTCTGGGATAATCTGAATGATGTTTTGGATGGGGGAATAGAGATTCAGTCTATTCGCCACATATCTTGCCCATTCAAGGATTTTTCAGCAGTTGTCACCACTCACTCACGGGCAGAGTCCCTATCTTAAGGAGGGTGTATTACTTCAAAAGTTCACCCTCTAGCAAATTACGCATATGAGCACAGACGCAGGCTTGTGAGGAGATTAAATTCAGTAAGAAATACAGAAGATGGAAGAGAATTCACAGAACAGAGGTGGCGGGAAAGAAGGAAGCACTACAGCAAACTAGCCTGGAGTTGCCAATGTCAACACAATACTTGTGCGCAGATACAGCACCTATTGTGCTACGAAGGCGTCGTAAAGGTGGTGGTACGCGAGGATAAGTTCCTCGAGCACTTGCCGCTTGTGGTACCTATAGGATAGAGATAAATCTGCACCAACATCGCCTCGCAAAGATAGAGGGTCATGAATCCGGAAAGCAAGGAACAGCGATATGCTCTTGTCGCCACCTGACTCCTGTCCAAAAGCTGGTGAAACCATTTCCCCAGATATGAGAGCAGTACTCCACATGGGCGGATGAGACCTTTGTATAACGGAGCAACTGGAGAAAGGAGGAAAAAGTCTCATAGTCTAAACAGAACTTCCAGCTCTTTGAGGCCGCCCTAGCAACCGTTGTGATGGGAGGTTTCCAAGACATTTTTTTGTCTATGTTAAGGCCAAGGATGTTTATATTACAATGAGAGATGATGGAACTGTCGAAAGAGAGGAAAGTTAGAAGGTATTTGAGAAGGAGATTTGTAAAGTTGGGTTTTTAAAGAATTGAATTTCACAGTTATTTCTATCCATCAGCGAATAAAATCGAAAGATTAAGACGAGAGGCACTTCCAAAGTAAAAAAGGGAGTAGAATTGATATGAGTTAAAGAATGAAGGGTTGAGACATCGGA
>JABUQX010063724.1:85000-95000 GCA_015478945.1 Trachelipus rathkii | reverse complement strand
GTGTCGAAACACATTGCTATTACATTTTCCGCTAGCCCCCAGTCTTTTAAACTTTCAGCTACAGCTTTTGACTGGGAATATCCTGTACTATTCTCTAAAGCTGGTACCCCTAAAAGCTGCTCCTCTTCTCCATTGCTCACAAGAATGGCCAACCTCTCTACATTTTCTTTCTTGAGGATGTTTGGTAACATCTTACCATCCCAGTGTACAACTGTTCTCTTCAATTTTTTATTTTTAAAATTTATTTTTTATTTTTTCTGTTTTTTTTGCCTTGAATGAATTTATTACGTTTTCTAATAGTGCTGCGGCTCAGAATTATTTCTTCAGTGTTAACATCTAACGCCTCAGCTGTTGCAAATAATATTCGCATGGCGTTCCTGTCCGAAATGTTGCATCTGTCCAGTAACATGGATAGTTTTTCAGTGACAACTTGAGTTCCACTGCGTTGTCTTTTTCTTTTGGTGACAGATGCACATGCCTCAACATCAGCCTGGTTTCCTGATTCCGGAAGATCTTCACTGTCCAAAACAGGAGAGTATAATGTGTCCATCGGTTCTTCTTCTGATAGTTCTGAATCAGAGCTCGAATAAAGCTCTATTTGTTCTTCATCTGTGGAAGAGAAGAGAGAAAAAAATTAGTATTAAATGAGATAATCTTTTTTCGTTCATTCTGTGAAAGAGAGTTGAACTTCGTCACAGACAAAAGATGAGTATTTGAGTAATAATAATAATGAAAAATTATTTAAAAATTAAACAAAAAATAATTACGTTTTCTTTGGGTTTCCTGTAGTAGATTGTCTTTTCTCCTAGTTTCTTCCAATCTGGCTTTCCTGTCAGCTTTTCTCTCTTCAAGCCTTGCCAACTTTAAATCAACACCAGCCATGCAGCCTGGACGTCCTTTCTGTCGTTGTAATTCGAGAAATTGAATATCTTCTGTTTTAGTCATTTGTGATACAGCATCTGCAGCAGCAATGTCAAATAGATCTTCTAGCTTAGATTTAAATGCAAGTTCACGTTCTTCTTGAATTTTGGATTTCCGTGAAGAGCTCTTTTGTATATTTGACCATTCTTTATACAATTTTTCCACTTTATTGATGGCATGTTTAGCCATTTGAGTTGGTATTTTAGCTTTCGTCAACAATGTGACCTCTTTTAAGGTTAGATTTGCAGCTTCTCTGAAGTTCAAACCAACTTGACGCATATTGTAAAATATTAACTTCAAAACTTGGTCATTTGATGGAAGTTTACTTCCTGTTATTTGATGAGAAGGATATCCAACTAAATAAATTTTGGTTTGGTCACGAATACGAACACCGGTTGAAGTAGACCATACCTATAAAAAAAATAAAATAAAATAAATATTCATAATAATACAAATTAAAAATCTGTTGGAAATTAATAAACTGGGTAACAATCTGAAAATACACTGCAAATTATTTTCATACACTTTCGGATTGAAATCTTGGTAATAATAAAAAAGAAAAACAACAAAAAACAGATGCCTTATTTAGCCTACATGACCTGAAATAGACCTGACATTTCAGGTATATCTGCTGAACTATAATACCTAGAGCAAAAAGTAGGTGCTCACTTTAAAGCTAATATTATCAGCTTTAAAATGAGCCCTTATTTTCCTTCCTCCCTATTACGGTTGTCCAGCAAACTCTAAAAATGTGCAAATTTTGGTCAAAAAATGCAATTTTCCCAAACTTTAGGCCAAATGCGGGACGGGTTAACCACCTTCGATCGAGCTGAAACTTTTAGGGGATCCTTTTTTTTACTAATGTGCACACTTTTGGCCAATGGCCCGATAGAAAAGTCAAAAAAAAATTTTTTACTATATAACAGGGTTTCACTTTCTGATAGCTCAGGGAAAGTCAGAGAAAAAAAATTGGTCAGGGAAAGTCAGGGAAACGTTTTAAAATATGCTGAAAGTCAGGGAAATTCCAAAAGTCAGGGAAATTTTAAAATTTCCAAACATATGAAGAATGATCCATGGACCAAGTTACATATTTTGATATATTTTTTTTCCTTACTGTATAATTGTGGAATGAGATGTATTTGATAAGTGAATGAAAAGGATGGGCGAGGAATGACATTCCATAAATCTACTTCTATCCTGTTTCTTTCTATTTTTAGTTCACTATTACCTACTATTCTTCCTATTCTGTTCGTAGAAGTTGTTCCAAGTTCATCCTTCCGATTGAAGGTGATTGGTATATGGATGTGTTTTAGACTGTATGACTTATGACTTAATCTGTTTATATCTTTTTCTTTTTAGATTTATACTTTTGAGGTGTTTTTTTTGAGGTTTGACGAAGTGATTTTTTGATTTTTAAAGAGTTGAAGGTATTTATTGATTTATAAAATGACTTCAAGCAAAAAAAGCTTAACTTTAACGACCAGTGGTTGGACGTCAAACTGAACCTTGGTTCATTCCTGTTCACAGATTTACAATGTCTTGTACTTAATATTATGGAAAGATTTCTTAAGTCCAGTAAAATGCCTGCTACAACCAACAACTAAGCTTTTTGCATTAGATTTACATGACAAACTTGAATGTCAGACTGTGCAAATCAAAATGACAGAAAAGATATTAGAAAGATGTCCTCTGAAGTACAAGCCTGTCCAATAGCTCTCATCATTGGATCCTAGTATAGTTTTTCATCAGCCAGAACAAGGGAAACAAAAGATTTGATTTATTGCTAGAGGCATTGTACACCAATAACCGAATCACAGATTCTGTTGCTGAGAAAGAAAAAGCACTATACTCTACTTTACAGTGAAGCTCATTCTACCCTTGAATTAAAATTCAAAATATTTTTGGATGGTGATTGTCCTTCTAAGAGACTTGATGAGTTTTTTTTTCTTCTATAGCACCTGAGAATCAATGTTATGCGGAATTGTGGCAAATTATTAAATTAGGACTGATATTTTCGCATGGAAATGCGACAGTGGAAGGAGGGTTTTCTATAAATTAAGCAATTTTAGTGGAGAATCTGAAAGAACATAGTCTGATTTCTCAAAGAACAGTGCACAATGCTATAAGATCTCATGAAAGTATTCATAAAGTTCCTATCACTCAAAAATGTTGACAAATGTAAGAGCTGCCCATAGGAGATATGAAGAACATCTCATAAAAGAGTCAAACAGAAAGAAAAGAAGAGAATAAAAGGTTGAAAAAGAATATTATCCATACAGATCAATAAACTGAAGAGCAGAGAAAGATGTTAAAACTGAAGACTTTAACAGAAGAAGACGCTATAAAATCAAAAATTCAAATGCTTGAGAAGAAAAGTTAACCTAAATCTCCCATTTAGAACTTTTGATTACAGTGTACGGCAATCACCTAGACTATTAATCAAAACCTTTGTTAATTTTATTTTCTTTTTTTTAATAAAACTGTTTTCTTTTAAAAAAAATAAAAAGGAGTGCTTTTGACGGTTATGGGTAAAGATAGGCTGATTAATAAAAAAGTATTTTAAATTCATCCATGTATGATGAACAATTCTAAAGTAAATTCTCAATAATTTTAATGTATGAACTGAGTAAATAGGCTGCAATAATAATTAATAGATATTTTATACACCAAAAATAACGAACACGCTGGTCAGGGAAAATCAGGGAAATCAAATTCAAAATTTTAGTGTGAACCCTGTTAAGCTTTGCACTGGTCTAATATATATATATATATATATATATATATATATATATATATATATATATATATATAGATATATATATATATATATATATATATATATATATATATATATATATATATATATATATAAATATATATATATATATATATATATATATATATATATATATATATATATATATACCTTAATTATATATGTGTATATATATATATATATATATATATATATATATATATATATATATATATATATATATATATATATATATATATATATATATATATATATATATATATATATATATATATATATATATATATATATATTTATATATATATATATATATATATATATATTATATATATATATATATATATTTATATATATATACATATATATATATTTATATATATATATATATATATATATATATATATATATATATATATATATATATATAGTAGTTATAAACTGATACTAGAAAAGAGGCCATATACCGATACTCTATTTTAGGTGCCGATACTGATACTTTAATTAATTATAATAAATACACAGTAATAAGATAAACATTTGCATCTCTTGTACAACCAATACTATAGTCATTTGTTTCAAATTTTATGTGCCTCTAAGTATATTTAAAATTTTATTTATTTTATAAATTAAAATAGCATCTCTTTAAGTAATAATAAATGCAAATATAATATTATAATCTCATGCTTGTTTTTATTCAAAAATATTCCATTTCCATTTTCCAGTAAGTATTAGCAAAAGCTTAGCTACTAGCTTTTATGTTTTTAATATGATTACAATTTTACAAGAAGATTCTCTTTAACTAGCTACACATAAAGACAAAAATAATGAAAAGTGACTCCAATTAACAGTTGAAAAGCTAAAATAAAAACGCTATTATTCAAACATGACATAATAATAATATACTCTTTAAGATAAAGATAGATATCATCTCAATACCAAATTCAAAATTATTAAATTGCATAAAAACATTAAGCTTACTAAAAATGGGCGAGAGACTGTTTTCTTTGGGGTGCCTTTACATTCTAAATTCACTAAAATCGTAAATTGCCGACTGATGAGGGAGGGCTGATAAATATTTGCTTGCACTGATAATAATGGAAACCTTGGCCCATTTTTCATGCCACTACATGAAAAGGATTCTCTCTTCTATAGGCAGCATCTCCATGTTTTCGTAGAACCTCATCTGTGAAAGATTGCAAATTTGAATTATCTTTGCTCCTTTGATGACTGTCTCCAGTTTTTTCGAAGAGGTTCCTTGGTGTGATTCCTTTGAAGGTGAATGAGATGTCAATGCAATTTCGGCCATGAACTTATCAAAGTCTAGCATATCCAAATCCTCTTCATCTTCAGTAGGTTTTTGTGCTGAAAAGCCCAAAAATGTGCCTTTTGATGTGTAATATCCTAATTTAAAAGGATTTTCCTTATTCATAAACACTTACCTTGGTAAATTTGCGCTTGATTATAATGTATATTGAAATTTCAGAAAAAAGGGGATAACTTAATATAAACTCCAAGAAAATTTGCTCAAAAAGTGGTTTAATGAACTCAAACAATTTTATTTATATTTTGTCTCTATTATCAAACACTGAAAACACATTGTAAAAATGTAAAAAGCTTCAACCAACAATATTCATCAAATCTTGCTTTGATTCATTCCTAGACATCATTCTTCTGCTTCCTTCCTGGCCTCTAATGAATCCTTCTCGTTTCTCATGAGTATACACTTTGCCAGAAGCCTCTGTTACTTGTTTCACACACCTTTCTATGGACTGTCCATGACATGGCCACTTTGGAACTTGCATTGGCTCTTCAACAAACTTTCTTATTTCTGATATTTTGAGTTTACAAGTAAATGGAGGTTCATATACATTTTCTGACCAGTCTATCAGTTCCAAAAGGGAAGTTACATTTGGATTTACTGCAGGTGTTTTCCTAGGCTGAACAGATAGGTCTCCTGGTGCATCATCATCTTCATTCCCTAATTCAGTTATCTTCTGAACCCCTGCTTTCCCTTCTTCTTGGTCTTCCGAGCATAAAGGTGTCTGAAGCATCATTTTACTAAATGCGAACCACAATGAACGTTGGATTGTTGGCAAAACAATATCTGCTACTTCTGAGATTTTAGGAGCTTCAATTGATAAAGAATGTGGCGAGGTCCTTCCACCCAAGAGAATTTCGATTTGATTGTAAACCAGCAGGGATAGTAAACGCCAACAATGTATTCCACAAGCAGTTGTAACGTCTTCAACTTGTTGCCTTTAAGGCCATGTTTTGAAACCCCATATGCGATAAATCCTATTTGCAGTTGTTAACTACCGAGAGTGGCTTACAGGACCAATTTCTAATAATGCCAGATCAGTTGGAAGTACACCTGTCCTTATGGCCTGAGTTATCCTGTAACCATAAGCCTGATCTGTAGAGAGATCTTTGACAACAGTGTCACTCAATGGAACCAAAGGCTCTGGAAAGGATATTCTGGTAAATGAAGGATTGATTTCTAGTTCTGTTGCAGTATTAAGCATGTTGCCAATCTTACCACTCCACTTGTTGTTAGACAAAGTTTTCCATCCAACTCTGTGATCAAGTGCCGCAAAGGTAGCTCATTAGTATGAAGAGCACAAACCAACCAGATGAGTTTACGATTCAGCTTTGCCTCAACCCAATGCATGACTTCTCCTTCCCAACCAGTGTTAACATTCGTTGAGTCACCACCAATAGCCTGCAAACTTTTATCAATGTTGTTTTTCTTTAAGAAATCCACAAGATGGTTAGCAATAACTTCAGCAGGTTTCTTTTTCGTTAAGTCTTTCTCTGGAGTAAAATGGCAAAGATACCTTCCACCTGGCTCACTGCAAACAGTGTAATGCTCTTCTTTCACAATACTTGGAAACTGATGACTTGAGTTATCTGCTTGTAACAGAACTTTAGTGGAATCTTTGTGTCCATCAAAGAAGATACATTCAATATTGCCTATCCGGCATCGAGCATGAAATTCGTCATCAAGTGATTTCATGACTTTTTCTTGTCCCCTTTTTACTTTATTGTGATCAACTACAAGTCTCCTGTCTCCTTCAGTAATTAATCCAGCATCCAAAAATGCAGCTGTTGTAGACCGACACCATACCTAATACTTTGTAATGTATTATACTAACTTGTACTTGAAGTATAAGGTACATCAAAATCATCAAATTTGCAAAGGATCTTCAGATTCTTCATCTGTAACATCAGTTGGCTCTTCATCTTCGTCGGAGAAAAGAACTTCATTTGGTTGTAATGTTAACTCTTCCTTCCTTTCTGCTTATATTCAGAAATTCTTCTTAATTCATCTTTTTGCCTCTTCTGCTTTTTAATTTGTCTTCTGTGCTCAGGTAGATCTGGTAATCCAATTTGATGCTGTCCAACAGATTCAACCTTCTCCCTTTGAATATTAATAAACACTAGTTCTTTGACAAGGATCTTCATATCCTTAGAACAAGAGCAGGAGATGTGCACTTCATGTTTACAGTCAGCACCACCTTGACATGGACCCTCAAATTCTGAACATAGCTTAATCTCACACTTGCAATTGAGGATGTCAAAGAGCTTGTCTAACGTTGCTATGAAAGCCTCTTTCAATTCCAGTTTTCCTCTGCCAAGTGATATGTTTTTGGCCTTTTCCCAGTTTTCTTCTATCTTCTTCAGGACTGTGACTCTCGAATTTAAAATTGGCACCATAAAACAACTGTTTTCTAGCTCCCACTTTTCAAGCACTTTTGGATAAATATCCTTTGCAAGAGTGGCTGCCGGGTAATTCCTGACATTCTCTCCACTCTGCTCTCTTAGCAGAAACCCATATCTCAGAACATCACGTAGAGTTGGGAGTTCAGAAGGCAGCATTTCTCGACCAGTTCCAATGAAGTTACTCATGTGAGTGGAAGTTACCAGTCTTGTCTTCCTTTTACTAGCCATGGTTCCGAATTTTCAGATTTTTTAAGTGGAAGAAACTATTCAGCCTGGAAAAAGAAAACAGAATGTTACTTATTTGTATGATAATAAAATCAATAAAAAGACACTCAGCTGCAAATGAGTATTGCTAGTTTAAAAACTTTTACGAGTGGCATTAAATTTTTTTTTACAGATGTTATAGTATAATATAAGTATATTCTTAACCTTAGAGCAGAAATACAGACAGAAATAATGATAAGAAGGAACTTCTTTAGAGAAGACAATTTGCTGCGAATTTTACATGAAATGTGAAAATATCACAAATTTGAAGTAGCTATTTACCAAGCAAACCAATGTAATTGCCAGTTCTTGTAAATATAATTGTGAATCGCTAACCAAAACACAACTTTTTGACCCCTCATTTTTTGAAAAAGGAAGTAAAATATTTGCTGAGTGTCTCACCATCGGTCACTATCAGGTGTCATGTTGCCAGGGGTTGCTGATAAGGCGGCTTCCACTTCTGTGAATCTTTTTTTGTCACGCGAGCAAGCTCCTCGGTTATGCTATTTAAATGCACTCTAGAAGTGGTTCACCGTCGGAGATGCCGTTCTTGAGGGAGTTTCAGTTAGCTTAAGGAATTCCTTAACAGAACCTTTTAAGTATATCAAAACTAGATTTATTATTGAATCTAAAAGTTTCTCATAATTCTTCACCCAAAAAGTAAGAAGTATCGGCCATATTAGCCGATACCGATACCACCCAAAATAGCCGATACTGCTGTAGATACCGATATGCCGATACTATTGGTATATCACTTAATATAGATATATATATATATATATATATATATATATATATATATATATATATATATATATATATATATATATATATATATATATATATATATATATATATATATTATATATAAAATCGCAGAAAGTTAGAACATTTTTCGTCCAAAACTGACATCAATAACCTAAAGGAACTCTCAATGAAGAATGATTTGATAATAACTAGGCCAGACAAAGGTGTTGGTGTTGTTATTCTTGATAGAGCGGATTATATCAGTAAAGTAGTTAATATAGTCTCTGATACCACTAAATTTGAAATTATAACAGGAAATTGTCTAAAACTTATTCATTCTGTGGAAGATAAGCTTAACAGATTATTAAGAAAACTGAAAAACTCTCGAATAATTAATGACGAAACATACAATTCCCTTTATTCATCGGGTGCTAAACCAGGGATCTTATATGGACTTCCAAAGGTTCATAAACCTGATTGGCCAATTCGTCCAATTTTATCTGCTATTGGCACAGTAAATTATAAACTTTCAAAATTCTTTATTCCTATACTGGATAATCTAACTAAAAATAATTATACTATTAAAGATACATTCTCTTTCGTCGCCGAAATCTTAAATCTTCCGGATGCTAACAAATATATTATGGCAAGTTTCGACGTCGAAAGTTTGTTCACTAACGTGCCTTTGAAAGAAACATTGGACATCATTCTTAACTCATTATTTTCCAATACATCCACTGTTAACGGTCTGGATAGATCAAGTTTTGAGGAGTTATTATACATAGCAACAAAAGATATAATATTTTTATTTGATGGAAAATTTTATAAGCAAGTTGATGGTGTTGCTATGGGTAGTCCTTTGGGGCCTACTCTAAGTAACATTTTCATGTGCTATTTTGAATCTTTTTGGCTTAATGAATGCCCGGAGGAATTTAAACTGGTTTTCTATAGAAGGTATGTAGATGACTCCTTTTTACTTTTTAAATCCAGACACGAAATTGATTTGTTTTTACAATATATTAATTCAAAACACCAAAATATTAATTTCACAGTGGATATTGAAGAAGGAGACTCCTTGGCATTTCTTGATATTAATATATATAAGGTGAAAATAACAAATTTCATACAAGCGTTTATTCTAAACCAACATTCACAGGATTAACAACTAAATTCAATTCATTTATCCCGCATGTTTATAAAATTAATTTACTTTAAAACGCTTTTCGATAGAGCATACAAGATCTCATCTACATATATTAATCTTTCGAATGAATTGGACTTCCTAAAGACGCTATTTCTAAAGAATGGATTCCCAGGTTTTATCATTGACAACATATTTAGGAAACAACTTTCGTTAAAATTTCAGCAAACATCCTGCACTAAATTAACTGTACATAAAGAAATTTTGTATATGAAATTACCTTTTATGGGGAGAGTGAGTTGTGAAATTGAACGCAGAATTAAAGGAATTTTAAAATCAAATTACCCCCAGTTCAACTTCAGATTAGCTTTTTCAAATGAAAATAAAGTTGGAAAATTCTTCAAAGTTAAAGATAAACTTCCTTTACCTTT
>JABUQX010063724.1:57500-82500 GCA_015478945.1 Trachelipus rathkii | reverse complement strand
AGTAATTGAAGTGATTGACCTGTCTTTATATTCAACTTTCCATTGCTGTAATTTTTAACCTATCATGAAAGACTTTCGAATTTTTATTTATTTCTTGCTACAAGACATACTATTACTACTTATATTACTTATAATTAACTACCCTATTAAATTTTTCTTACCGATATTTAGTGATCTATTTTATCTCTACTTTTTTATTATTTTTTTTTTTTTTGACTGAAAGCAAATATGTTTTAACTTTTCAGAGATAAGAGTGAACACAATATTCCCAGCAGATGAGAAGCATATAAAAAAATTTGAAAAACAACCATCGTCCTTCATAATTGAAACTCCTACTTTGTACAGAACAGTTACTTTACCTTTTATAGAATCTTTGTCATATAGTAAACAGGCAAGATTTTTATTTATAGATAATAATGACATATTGATTATAAATTATTTTCTTGAGGTAATCACAGTCTGCCTTCATTGCAGTGGATATATAATATATTGGAGCACAAAAGCGAAGTTGATCGAATAATATGCGAGGACCCTGATCCAAAGAAAGGGTTTATTTTAGTACCTGATATGAAGTGGACAGGTGAACAAGTCGAGAACTTATATCTTCAGGCTATAGTTGCGAGAAGAGATTTATTATCTATCAGAGATTTAAGAGAAGAACATTTGCCATTGCTACGTAATATTTATAGTAAATGCACTGTAGGTACACTTTTAATGAAGCAATAATTGAAACTGAAAAATTGAACTGCAATAATTGAAAATAAATTTTTATATTATTAATTGATCCTAATTATTCACTCAGAAAGAATGTAAGAGAACTAAGCAATGTACTTCAAGGAAAATTGATGAATCTATTGTCAGCTACTACTTTCCTCATATTATCATCTTCATGTTCATTTTTCAGCTTTATCTTTTGAAGCACCAGGTATGTTCCAGAGATTTGTAATTGGAAAATGTTGAAAATTATTTCATGTACTTGTTAATTTTTTTTAATTTTCTCGTTATTTAAGTGTCATAGTAGGATTAAGTGAGAATTTAAACATATTTATTATACTTTTATTTTGATCAATATTTCTAAATTGTGAAAAGAGTTTTCTCATATAATATTTTTCTTCTTTTTTATTGAGGTGATGGCTAGAATGTTTCTTCTTTTCTTTTCCTGTTATTTTTTCGAATGTTTGAGAATAAATGAAATTTGTGTATTTGAAAGAAAGGAGGTGATTTTTTTATAAATATAGTTTTATTCGTTTTTTCATTATTAAGTAAAAAATGTTAAACTTTTTGCAGGCATTTGGGTTGGAAAGTGTTATTTGTTGCAAGACATTATCAGCAATATTGAAATAGCTTCAGAATATTATAAAAATGTCAATTTGTCTTTCGCTCTTAAGGACAATCATCCGCTGAAACTGATATACGAACAAAAAGGTATTAAAAGAAACTGTTTCCCTTTAAATCCAGTCGCAGAAAAAAAAAGAAAAAGAAAACACACACACACTCACACACACAGTTTTTCTAACTTTCTCTGTCGTATAATATTTGTTATGTATAATCTTAAAAAAGTATTTAGGTTTCATGGATTTGCAACAGGCGAATGATAGGATTAATAGGGAAGTTCTATGGCAGGTGTTAGTGATATATGGGGTTGGTGGTAGGCTTCTGAATGGAATCAAAAGTATGTATGACGATAGTGAGGCGTGTGTAAGGATAAATGGTGTCAAAAGTGATTGGTTTAATATTAAGAGCGGAGTGAGGCAGGGATGTGTTATGTCCCCTTGGTTATTCAATTTGTATATGGATGGGGTTATGAAAGAATTAGAGATGGGGGTGGCAGGAAATGGTGTTAGAATGATGGAAAATGGAGGTGAGTGGAGGGTGCCCTACCTATTATATGCGGATGATTTGGTTTTGTGTGGTGAATCTGAAGAGAGTTTGAAAGGATTGGTAGAGAGATTTGAAAGTAAACGTAGGTAAGAGTAAGGTTATGGTTGTGAGTGAGGACAGCCCTCGGTATGAAGTTATGTTTGAGCAGCTGAAACAAGTGTCTGAGTTAAAATATTTAGTATATATGTTGATGAAAAGGAAACGGACGATGGAGTGTAGTAGGGAAGGTGAATGTAAGGTGAAGGTGGTGGTACTAAATCGTTGGTGGATGAAGGCTGTCTTTGAGGGCCATGGTTCATCAGAGCATGTTGTGACCTGTGTTAATGTATAGTAGTGAAACTATGGTGTGGAATAAAGGTATAGAACTAAGGTTAAATGTGTCCAGATGGACATTAGGGGCGTGTTAGGTGAAAAGAATTGATAAAATGAGGAATGAAGTATTAGAGAATTATGTGATGTGAAGAAAGGGGTAAATGAGAGAATAAATGAAAGTACGTTGAGATGGTTTGGTCCTGTGGATATGATGAATGACAATCGGTTAGTTAAGCGGATGTATAGTGGTGAGTGTGTTGGGAATCGACCGGCTGGGAGACCGAAGAAAAGTGGATTGAGTCAGTAAAGGAATGCCTGCAGGAGAGAATGTGGAGTTTACAGAGGCGAGTTTAAAGGTGCATACTAGGGAGGAATGGCGGTTTTGGGAAGGATTATGGCCCACCTGGGCCAGGGGATAAACCCCACACTTGACGATATTACAGTGGAGGGTCCGTCGCGTCCCAGAAGCTCTAGGGTGGGTTTGACTGCGACGAGTCTCACTAATTACTGGTACAGAGGGGCGCAGGCTGAGCTTTTCTACTTGTGTCAAGTATTCTTCTACTACTTCTCTTTTCCGATGCATGTCACGCACCTTACCCCCAGTCTTGGGGGGAAAAAAAGGAGGATAATGATGATGATGATGATGTTCAATCTTCTTCACTTGAATTAACGAAACCTTTGCTTTAACTCAATGTTAATCTCCTCTTTACTTTATTCTCATCCTTTTTTTCTTTTTTCTTTTTTACCTTTCATTTTTTTTCACTTTTTGTTTCATTCTTGCTTTTTGTTTCTTTTACTTCCCTCTCCAATCATTTTTTTTCTTGTTAAATTTTTCTTTTTCACTTCTTTCATTTCCTTTCACTCTTACTTTTCTTTTTTTTAACATCAATTATTTATTTATTTTTTTTGTATCTTGTTCTTTTGAATGAATGTTGAGTTAAAACTGACAAGACATTTTTCACTTGATTTTTAGATAATTTATTTTTATGATGCAAGTTTTTTATAATTTTCAAGAGATCTTCATTTCTCAGTGATGACCCTTTTTTGTAACAGGCAAATTGGGTTGCAAAACAATTTGATGATAACTCTTTGTTTTTTCCCAATGGTCTGTTTTATGTTTATATTAAGACAATGTCCTGCACTGCTTATTTTAATATTGCGTCTGTATTAGTGATAAATGGAGTCTGGGACTCGTGACTCAACCAGTTTTTCCAGATTCGGACTCGGCCAAATTTAGCCGAGTCCAGGAATAAGCAACATGTGGTTGAAAAAAAAATTCTTTTTTTTTTCTTGTCATTTTTTTTGCTGATTATGTACATGCATACTTGTATAAATTTAACATACAGAATCACTGAGGGCGATAACATGTGTAGTTAACTTGACTGTTGCAGCAATCCTATTCTGCTACACATACAGGTAGGTGTATATTAAGATATCGAGTAAATTAACTTTTAAGAAACTCAAAAAGTAAAATTTAGAAAAGGGTCAAGGAAGAATATTTCATAAATTAACAGTCAAAGAATTATTAAAACAAATTTACTCTAATATTTCTCTTATGACCAAAACTAGACCAACCAATAAAAATATGCTTTAGAGTAAGTCGTTAAATAATTATGACAAATCATTAGAATTTCCTCGAAATGGTGAATCACTGTTAAGAAAGGTCAATGGAAATGTCTTGCCAGTTCATTTTGTTCTCATCTACCATGATCCCACATACTAGACCAGGAGTTCTCAAACTTTTTCTAGTGAAGTACTCCCTGAACTATCAGACTATTACCCCGTACCCCTTTAACCTGATTTAAATAATGATTGATAAAATATTAGGACTAATTAAATATACAATGGCACCGCAATGGATATTAGATAGCTCAAATTGTAATGACTTTATTCAACAGTTAAATATTAACATCACAAGCAACAAGGATATTACAATGATAGTATGCATGCAAGAGCTAAACTTTGATTACTTTTTGACCAAACAGCATTAAACTTTATTGTGAAGCGTCTGTCAGTTTTGTACAAACAAGTTTTTCAGTTCTAGAAGCAGTATTAGAAAGACATACTCGAAGGTTATGCCCCACATTAAGTCGTGCTCGAAATTTAGTCTTCATGTTCAACAGTGTTGAAAATTCTTGCTCACACTGATAAGTATTAGGGCACAGAAGTAAAAAGTTTAGAGCAATATCAGTTGCAGCAGGATAAACCTCACTTACATCCATAGAAATGCCAGACTTGTTTGTACAAGTTGTACCAACCTTGTTTTCCATCGTCTTTGCTTTTATCAATTGCTTCACCAAAGTGTTCAAACTTACTAAGATTTCTATCTTTAACCTTTCCTTATCAAAGCTCCAGCTTAATGGTGAATTCCCTAGTTTGTCCATGAAATAAATCACTGATAAAACAGTCTTGAAGAATTGAGTTTAACGAGTTTAGACGTAAGAATATGTCATTCAGGTAAGTTAGCTTTCGAAGCCACTACTGGTTGTCTGATCATTTCTTGGTGAACTCGAGCGACTTTGTCCTTTTTTTTTTTTTTTTTTTTTTTACAGTTATCACCACCGCTCATGGGCAAAGCCCTATTTAAGGAGGGGGTGTTAAAATCAACAAAAATTCAACTAACTCAAATTACGGAGATGAGCACAAACGCGGGCTTTAAAGTGAGGGAGATTAAATTGAGTAGGAAACAGAAGATGGAAGAGAATTCCACAGAACAGAGGTGGCAGGAAAAAAGGAGGCACCGAAGCGAACTAGTCTGGAGTTGCTAATATCAACACAAAACTCATGTGCCGACACAGCACCCCTTGTGCTACGAGGGCGTCTTAAAGGGGGTGGCACGCGAGTGGAAAGCTCCCTCGAGCACTTGCCGCTACGGTACCTATAGAAAAGAGATAAAGCACCAACATCGCGCCGCAAAGATAGAGGTCAAGTGAACTAGAAAGTACAGGACAGTTTATAAGTTTTTACCTTTGACTCGACCCTATCCAAAAGCCGGGTGAAACCCGAGCCCCCCAGATATGAGAGCAGTACTCCATACAAGGGCGGATGAGACCCTTGTATAACTGGAGTAACTGTGAAAAGGAAAAAAAGTCTCACAGTCTAAACAGAACTCCCAGTTTCTTTGAGGGCCCTAGCAACCATTGTGATGAGGTTTCCAAGACATTTTTTTGTTAATGTTAAGGCCAAGGATGTTTATATTGTCAACAGGAGAACGAGAGAACCGTCGAAAGAGATAGGAAAGTTAGAAGGTGTCTTAGAGAGGGGAGATTTGTAAAAGTTGGGTTTTAAAGAATTAAATTTCACAAGTTAGACGACCTCACCCGGAAATTCTATCCAGATCAGCGAGAATGAAATCGGAAAGACGAGAGGCAATCCTAGAAGTAAAAGAAGGAGCAGAATTGAATGAGTTGAAGAATGAAGACTGTTTGGTCGGTATTAGGAGTGGAGTAGAGTTAGATGTGCAGACAAGAAGATCATTAATAAAAACAAGAATAAAAGTAGGAGATAAGACAGAACCCCTGAGAACACCACTATTGACAGAAAAAGAAAGAGAAGTCTCGCATCGATAGCAGCCGATATTGAAGATTTGGAAGAAAGCTAGACATAAGTAAGCCAAGAGAAGGAGGAAATCCAAAGGAGGGAGAGCTTGGAAAGTTGACGCTTGCCAGACCCTGTCAAAAGCCTTAGGATATGTCAAGCCACCACGCAAGTCTCCCCGTAATTCATAAGGGTGGAAAACCATAAATCTGTTAGATAGGAAAGTATACCACCAGTAGACCTCGAGCGCCGAAAGCCGTACTGGCGATCGGAAAGAAGGGAATGAGATTCCAGATGGTCTAAGAAATGAGAGTTGAGAAGGGTTTCAAAGATCTTAGATAGAATACAGGTTAGAGCTATAGGGCGATAGTTAGAAGGATCAGAGCGGCTTTCGGAATAGGTTGGACATATGCGCGCTTTCAACACTGAGGGAAAGTGCTAGTATTGAGACATAGAGAATATAGTTGAACGAGGGGCGGGGATAGCACGGAAGCACACTCCCTCAAAACTCGGGGAGGAATGCCATCCGGGCCACCCGCCTTCCTAACGTTCATAGATTTCAGGAGCCCATGCACCCGATCAAATGTAATCTCAGGCAAAGGCAAAGGCATAGGACACCAGAGAGAGAAGGAGGAGGAAGAGGAATGCCAGAATCGTCCAGGGTTGAGTTAGAGGAAAATAGGAGGCCAAAGAGATTGGCCTTTTCAGTTGGAGAGTTAGCAACAGAGCCATCAGATCGAATAAGAGGAGGAAAGGTAGATTTACAAGTTGTTGGAGATGTTTTTGGCAAGAGGCCAGAAAGATTTGTCAGTAGGAGAACCAAGGAGGTTAGCGCACTTTCGTTTGATGAAAGCCCACTTTGCTCGTCGAAGAGTATCCCTGCAATGATTTCTAGCTGAATGAAAATTAGCGAGAGTGATAGGAGAACGAGAATTTTTCCACCCCTGATAAGCGCTGTCTCTAGCCTGAATGGCCAGAGAACAGGCACGATCGAACCATGGATTATGAGGAGAGAAAGATTTAGTCGAAGAAGGAATGAACCTGCTCATCCCATCAGGCGATTACAGCTCCCACCTTGTCGGCAGCCGTATGTCACCAGAGGAAAAAGAAGCCATTTCAATCAATATAGTTAAAGGAAGCAGCGCAAAGCCCCCCAATCGGCCTGATCAAAGTGCCAGAAAGAACGCACAGGGCAGGATGGAGCTGTTGAGAGAATTTTAAAATTAAGAGATATAAGGTTGTGGCTAGATTTAATGATAGGAGCGAAGTGGTGTATTTAAAGAGAAGGACTAGTGGTGAAACATAGGTCATGTGGTTCTACAAACTGGTTGGGACGATCTGTAATGTGTGTTGGTTCTTTTAATTAGTTTCTCCAGATCGTTGAGAATGCTGAATGTTTTGGCCTCTCCCCACCTAAATCAGTATGAGAGGACCTCAACCATTCAGTGTTGTGTACATTGAAATCCTAAATAGAGGACCTCAGTATTTTAATGAGAAGATATAACAGTCTCGCAGGCTGGAGTAAGGTATTCAAAAAGGCGTGGGAAAATCTTTCTGTTAGAGAACAGTAGCAGAAGCACAAGATAATTGTAGTAGAAGGAAGAAAGATTTTAAGCTACAGAACATTGAAATTAGGAGATTCGAGATTCACGACACGTGTTACAGTGTTAATGTTTATATAGGCACATACTCCACCCTTTTACAGAAATTATGAAATAAGTTGTAGTTGGATACATTAAACGAGTTAGAGGGATAAATTCTGAATGTATCTGAGTCTCCAGACAGCAGAGCAAAGACAGTTGGAGTAGAGAGGTGGTATTCAACGAAAGCAGAGTTAGAATTTAAGCCACGGATGTTATGAAGCTTAATAGAAAGTCTACTGCATGCAAATCTGCTATCACACACACACACACAAGCAACAAGAACAAAAGCAAGACAGGACAAGAACAAAAGGAAAAATCGTTATAAAATTGGTCAAACGCTAAAACCTAAGTTAAAAAGTTTAATGTGTTAAAAAAATTAAAAATCAAATTTTGCATAATAAAAAAAAAATAATACTCAAACTTACGTAACCTTTCTCAATTTTACTAAAAATTTGCAACCACAAAACTTGACAAAGAAAAGAAAAAAAAACTTAAAACTAGAACTTATCTTTTAAAAACTCCACATGTAGAACTTCTCTGAAACTAATAAATGTATACTAACTGATATGATAATAAAAACTTCACCAAAACAAAAAAAACAAGATTGAAAAACACACACTTTCACTAAGCACAGCTTTACATAATAATAATAACAATAAATAAATAAAATGCTGTCACGTTTGAAGAATTCCAAGATCTCCTTCTCTGGTGACTCTACTCTTTATACCACGTTTCCCCGTGACAACCAATTAACCTTGGTGTGAAAGAGTGACACTTCTTCATCATCATCACTTCCTAATTCTTGGCATTGTAGGTTATAGGTGGAACAATCGTGTATTTAGAGCACTTGCCTTGATGGTATTTACCGTTTGCACAACTTCATCAAGCACTAATTTCAACTTAGATGTGGGTGGTTTAGATGTCAGAGCATATCTATAAGAATGCCTTGTTTAAGAATTCTCCTCATTAACTTTTCCTCGAAATTCTGATGATTGATGGCGAAGCATTGCTGGTGCTCTGTCAGCTGTACAGCATTCCAAGAAAATCCTTCTGTCAAAAAATTTTGAGACTTCAAGGAAAATGTCTTCACGTTTTGTAGTCGATTCTAAACTATGATATAACTATAAATCCTCCTTGAAATCACCACTTCTTACGTATCGTACGAACAACTGTAGTTGGGCACAAGCTGCCACGTCATTTGACTCATCAAACTGCATTTCAAATTTTCTTGAAGGTGCTCTTTAATTTATTAATCACTTGTTGTCTGATAACTCCAGGCATATCTACTATTTATCGAAGAACAGTATCATTTGAAAGAGGAGCTGATGTGACTTTCTGTTCAGAAGCACATCCAATAACACAGCATACATTATCTTTACAACAAGGGACGATTAACTTTTTGGCAAGGGTGTGATATTATATTTCTTGTGGAATTCTCATTGATACCATGTAGGATGCTTGTAACTCTGATTCAATGTTTTGCCTGAATTGTCCGGAATGATTGAGGCTGCTCGTTTCAATCCCTTTTCTTTTTGCTTGAAGAAGGTTGCATTCTTATCAAATTTGAATCTACAACTATTTAAATGTCTCTTGACAAGCATGCATTCATGCACTCGTGATAAAACTTTTTGGCACATAGCAGCAAACTGGAAATTTGCTTCCATTTCTGCCGGTAGTAGTGAATCCATGAGGCCATAATGGTATCTGGAATTGTAAAGTAATTTTTATGTAACCAAGTCATAAGAATACACCAAAAAACACTATCCTTAACTGCGTTTCATAGAAGGCGATTAATGGGACAATGATAATTGGATTAAAGACCCACCACCACTTATGCATTAGCATTCCTAGCAAGAGATGTTTCGGAGATGGTCGTGAACCCCGTAAGCGATCTTCTATCTATCGGCGAAACTGTTTGAATCGTCTGGGTACATGGAATGTTATGGTAATAAATGGGGAGGAAAAGAGAAGAGGTGATGGACGTATTTTGAAATGGTAAATTTGATTTGCTTGCTGTGACTGAAAGATGAAATGAAATGAAATGGTGAAGACTAGTGTGAAATGTGTGTGAGTTATAGTGGAGAGGAATAAGAGAAGGAGTTGCGATTGTGATGAGTGACCTGTGGCATAGAGCTATGGTAAATTTTGTTTGTGTGAGTACTAGAATTCGAATGGTTAAATTTAAGTTTGGAAAGGTCAGGGTATGTGTGGTTGTAACATATGGTATATTCCTGTAGGCTGTGCTATCCATATGAAGGAAACGTATGAAAATATTTATAAAGTCGAATCAATCGTGTATGAAGAAGACCAAGACCTAAAAGTCTAATGGATACTACTAGGCATGCAATCAGGGTACACAAAGTGCTGCTGTTTCCTTTGTCAATGGAACAGTTGTGCAAAGTCTTTGAACTACAAGAAAAAAACCAGGCCAATGAGAGGTCTGTGCCCTGGGTAGGGTTGGGAAAGGAAAAAAACAAGCTCGTTTTTTTTCGAAAAAAACGGTTTTTTCCTGAAAAAAACAAGTAAAAATTTGTTTTTCGTTTTTTCAATTAAGTTGTGGAATTTACATGTTTAAACAATTATATTATAAAATTTTAGCAAATATGCTCTAATTTGGACATTTTTTGGTTCCAATTTCCTACAAGGTGGAAGTCCCTGAGTTTGTGTTCAAAATTTTTATGGGGTTTTCCATATTTTTATTTTATATTCTGAATTTTGATATTCATAATATTTTGTTTATGGCTTCATTAATGTTTTCTTACTCTGTTTCAGCTTTCAGTAACATTTTTATCATAAATATTTTTATCAGAATTTAGAAATGCCACATGCAAAAGTCGTGTACTTTTTAAGGAAATGTATAGTTGCAAGGCTCTTACAAAAATATAACTTTGTTGTGTAGACGTTGCAAAACTAGTATTTATTGCTCATAATCTGGAACTAGGAAATTCTGAAAATTTGCCAACTGAAAGAGATGATTATGCTAAGGCAGCTAAGCTTAAGAGTCCTGTTACTGCCCCTGCTCCTTCACCACTGTCATTCTCACACGATACTTCATACGACTCTGAGATATCAGACTTATCAGTCATATCAAAATTAAATGTGGCTGATCACGCTGATGAGCCCAGTGATAATGAGCTTGACAGTAGTCACAGCATAGTACTCAGTAGTGACTGGGGTCTGGGGAGTGGGGACTAGTGATTAGTGAATCAAAAGTTGATATTCTAAAACCAAATATTTAATTTAGTCATTCACTCATCCTCCTTCATTTACAATCTTGGTATAATTTTAATTTCAATAATTTTATTATTTCATTTGCATTCCTTAAGTCACTTTTGAGTTTTGTCATTCAGACTCATTCTATATAAATATAATATACATTAATGTTTAAAAGTAAATTATAAATATGATTATATGATACAAATGTAAAATACATAGTTAAATTAGTAAGTAGAAGCCTACAAACAGCAGTCTGCAGGCTACAACCAACTGTAAATTGTAGTAACGAAACAATTGATAAATATAGTTATAAAGGTAGTTCTGTCATTTTTATATAAATCATAATGAATATTTGTTTAATTTCAAGTATCCCTATATTTGAAAAATGAAAATACTCAAGTGAAATATCATATTAGCCTCTTTATATTTTTAAAAATACATTTAATGAAAAAAACGAAAAAAAATGAAAAAAACATGAAAAAAACATGTTTTTTTCCTGAAAAAAACACGATTTGAAAAAAACGTTTTTTTTCCCAACCCTAGACCTGGGATTAGAAATGTACAACATAGCCCTCAGTTGAACGAAATGAAATTTTTTTTGCCTCTTTTACACATGAAACTGGAACTAATGAAGAATTTTGTGAAAGGGATGAATAACGATGGAGAGGGGTTCAAGAACTTTAGGGAGAAATTTCCACTGCTGAGTGACACCTAAATTAAGGAAGGGATCTTCCTTTGCTACAACATTCGTAATCTTCTGAAAGACTAAAACTTCAGAAAAATCCTCAATGCTATTGAGAAATCAGCTTGGGGGAACATTTGAAAGCTTTGTTAATGGCTTTCTCAGCAACAGAACGGTTGAAAACTATATTGAGATTGTGATCAACCTTTTAAATAAATTTAATAAGCTTGGTTACAACATATTGCTCGAAAATTCACTTCCTCGATTCACATCCGGATTTTTTCCCAGACAACTGTGGTTTGATAAGTGATGAGCACAGAGATTGATTCCACCTGGATATATCAGTCATAGAACGAAGATACAGGGGTAAATGGAATACATATATGCCTGCCGACTACTGTTGGACTTTAAAATGGGACATTCCAGGAGTAATGTATAAGCGACAAAGGAAAAAAAGGCGATCAAAAACCGATTAAGTCACTATAACTTTAACAAAGTGTAGTTTTAACAACCCTTTATATTTTAAGATGTTTATTAGCCTATTATTTACGTAAACTATAATACTTCCCACACCTCATTTCAAAATACGTAGATAGCCTAGTTAAAGTTTATATTTAATGCATCTCACTACTATATAATTATAATGCTGTATATCTCAACAACTAGTGCTAATAGAAAGATTTTAAGGTCATATTCGTTTTGCTCGGTCCAAAATTAGTAAATTACCATTGCTTTTTAGAACAGAAGCAGAGAAAAAATATTTTTTATGTAACAGTGAATTTATTATATACGTAAATTTCATTTTCAATCTTAATTTTAAATTATAGAAAATTTATTTTAATTTACAAGCAACAGTGGTAGGAAAAAATAAAATAAAACAAAATATTACATTATCAGGATCTACCTCCTTTCCCCAGATTGGGAGTGAGGTGCGCAGCATACACCGGAAATGAAAAAGTAGTAAAAGGACATGACATAAGTTGAAAAGAAGGCACTCCTTCCTTACCGTCCCCTCCATACTCTTAAGTGAGAACTCGCCAGAGTCAAAAAAATCCAACCTAGGGCTTCACGAGACTGCGATGGACCCTCACTGTGGTATCTCGTCAATGTGGGGTTTATTCCTTGAACCAGGCTAACAATCATATCCCTTCACAAAACCCCGCCATTCACTCCTATTATACAGTATTCACCTTTCTTCTCGCCTTTGCCAAACTCTCATTCATTTTCCTTCAGATATTCCTTTACTGACACAATCCTCTTTTTCTTTGGTCTCCCAGCCGGTCGATTCTAAGAACACTCACCACTATACATCTGTGTAACCAGTCGACTATCTTCCATCCTTTCCATATGACCAAATCATATCAATGTACTCTCGTTTATTCTCTCATTTACGCCTTTCTTCACAAAACACAACTCTAATTCATTCATTCCTAATTTTATCAATTCTTCTCACTCCTAACACGCCCCTAAGATTGTCCATCTGAGCACATTGTATCTTAAATCTATACCTTTTATTCCATACCATAGTTTCACTATGCATTAACACAGGTAACAATATACCTTCATGCAGAACCCTAGTGCACTTAAGACTTTGTCCCTTTACATCCACCTAGGATTTAATTTCACCACCCACCTTCCTGCCATTCACAACTTTCCGACTACACTGCATCATCCGTTCCCTTTTCCTCCAACATATATCCTAAGTTTTTAAACGCAGATACCTGTTCCAATTGCTATATATATATATATATATATATATATATATATAGAGTATATATATATAGATATATATATATACATATATATTTAAAAACATATATATATATATATATATATATATATATATATATATATATATATATATATATATATATATATATATATATATATATATATTTATTTGTGTGTGTGTGTTGGGGAGAAAGAATTGTCCACATGTCTGTCCTGTGTCGTAGAAGGACTATGGGATGGTGGTAGTTGAGCTGGCTACCCCAATACCACTCATCTATTGCTAGAAATGCTAATGCTGGCCTGGAGAAGGTCAGATCGTCAAACGGCCTTTCATCTTTTATGAAAAATGTATGAATCGTAAGGGTACATGGTATCTCCAGGAAGACCTTTTGCGGACAAGCGAAGAGAGGTGATGGATGTATTTAGAAAGAGCAAATTTCCATTTTCTCACAGACTGAAAAACAAAGATGAAAGGAAACGGTGAAAATGAGTAATGTGGTGTGAAATATGTGTGTGCTGGAGTGGAAAGGAAATGAGAGGGGGAGAGAAGGAGTTGTAATTTGATGAGTGACTTGTAGTACAGAGCACAGACTTTGTGGAGTCCTAGAATTCTAGTTTGGTTAAACTAAGTTTGAAAGGTCAAGGTATGGTGAAGTTGTGGATGTGGTCTTTCTTCTGAGGGAAATAAGGAAGAGAATACGATTTTTGGGTATAATCTGAATGATGTTTTAGATGGGGTGAGTAGGAGTTTCAGATTGTGATTGTTTTGGGGGACCTGAATGGGTTGATAGGTGATCAAAAAGGATGTATAACAGGTGGTTTTGGGTGTCGGGAGAAAATGTCATAGAAGGTGATTATTTCTGTGAGGAGAAAAGGTATGTATGTAAGTAATACTTCTTTAAAAATACAGAGAACGACTAAGTATAATAGAGTTGGTGAGTAAAGAGATGGCTCTGAAGTGAAAGTAAGGATTGAATTTGTGCAGGAAGAAGGAGATGTTATATGTGTTGGATGCTAAATCAGTGAGGGTTTAGGAATGTATTTGATCATTATGTTGTTCTCTATGTAAAATTGCTAGTAGCTTGATGGAGAGAAGGTGATAATAGGAAGTGGGTAATTAAAGTGAGAAGTTATGAACAAGGTAATAAGGATAAGTATGTAAGATCCCATAAGTAAATCAGTTGAATGTGAATGTTGAAACTGAACAAATCTGGGAGCAAATGAAGGAAGCAATTGTTAGCAGTGCAAAGGAAGTATGTGGTTGTGCTAAAGTAGGAAGTAAGAATGTTAACAGTGAGTGGTGAAATGAAGAGGGGATGTGTTGTTAAAAGTAAAAAGGAAGTGTGGTTGAATGTACTAAAGCCAATGATGAAGTTTCAAAAGAAAGATGGAATTATATTAGTAGGAAAAAGAAATACTGGTGTGCATACGAGGAGAAAGGAAAAAGGTAATGAATAGTCATGAATGGGGACTTAAGGGAATAGGAAGCTCTTCTGGAAGGAAGTGCGAAAGGTTAAGAATGAGAATAAAGGGAACCTGCTTAGAATAATGAATAGGATGGGGCTTTTGTGCTTGTAACTGATGATTTGGATGTGAGGGGAGTGTGGAAAGAACATTGAAATCTGCATAATATTAACAGTAATGAAGAGGTGATAGTGAATGGGTGGGTTTGATGGGTGTGGCATGAAGAGGTATTTTGGGATGAGGTTGGCTAGCAAGGAGGAGGTACATTGCAGAGTGAAAAAGCCGAAGAATGTAAATCTGCAGGTATAGATGAAATTACTGGGTGAAATGATCAAGAACGGAGGCGAGATGGTGATTGATTGATTGGATTTGGAAATAAAGCATTTTGGAGGGTATAGTCCTGAGGGATTGGAGGACTAGTGATAGTACCTTATATAAGGGTAAGGAGATAAGGGGAACTTTAGAAATTATAGGGGAATTAGTTTATTGAGTGCTTGTAGGAAAAAATATGCTGGTATTTTGGTCGAAAGAGGCAATTGTGTGACTGAAGGACTGATTGGTGAAGAACAAGGTGTGTTTAGGAGTGTAGAGGATGTGTGGATCAAATCTTTACATTGAAATAAATTATTGAGAAACAAGGGAGAAGAAGAATAAACTGTATTTAGGTTTTGAAGGGATTTGCAATAGGCGTAAGGATAATAAGCATTAGGGAAGCTTCACAGGTGTTAGGAGGATATGTGTCAGGTAGGTTTGAATAGAATCAAGCAAGTATAATATTTGATAGTGAGTAAGAAGAAATGGTCAAAAAGTGATTAGTTAGTATTAATAGAGCATTGAGGCAGGGATGCTATGCCCTTGGTTATTCAATTGTATATGGATGCGGTTATGAAAGAATTAGAGGGTTGTCAGGAAATGGTAAGAATGATGGAGAATGGAGAGAGTGGAGGGTGCCCTACGATTTTGTGTGGAGAATCTGAAGAGATTTTGAGAGGATTGGTAGAGAGATTTGCAGGGTGTGTAAAAAGGGGCTTGAAAGCAAACGTAGATAAGAGTAAGATTATGGTTGTGAGTGAGGATAGTCCCCAGTGAAGTTATGTTAGATGGTGAGCAGCTGGAACAAGTATCTGAGTTTAAATATTTAGGGTATATGTTGATGAGAAGGGAACGGATGATGCAGAGTGGAGTTAAGAAAGTTGGGAATGGCAGGAAGGTGGCTGTGCAATTAAATCATTGGTGAATGTAAAGAGACTAAGTCTTGATCGCTAGGGTCTTATATGAGGTTATGTTGTTACCTCTTTATTTTATAGTAGTGAGACTATATTCAAGTTGGGCAGTTATAGATCTAAGTTCAATGTCTAGATAGACAACTAAAGTGCTGAAAAGAGGAAGAATTGATAAATGAGGAATGAATGTATTATAGAGTTGTGTGTTGGGAAGAAAGGGATAAACGAGAGAATAAATGAGTATGCTTGAGATGGTTTAATAAGTGGAGATTGAATGATATGAATGGTTGCTATGACATAGTATGGAGTGCCAAACTGACTGGCTGGGAGACCAAAGAAAAGTGGATTGAGTCTGTGAACGAACAAGTTCAAGGAGAATGTGAGTTTACAGAGGCGAGGGAATAAGATGCTGGAATAGGGAGGAATGGAGTGGGTTTTGTGAGGGGGTATGGTTGTGGCCCACCTGGGTCAAGGGATGAACCCATACACTGACGATTTACCATATTAGGTCCGTCGCGGTTCCGTGAAGTTCTAGGGGTGGATTTCTCTGACTGCGACGAGTTCTTACTTAATTAATGGTACAGAAGGGGCGGTAAGGCTGGGCTTTCTTATTTTCATATTCTTCTACTGCTTTTTTTTCGATGCTTTTCACGCACCTTACTCCCAGTCTTGGGAAAAAAAGGAAGATGAAGAAGATATATATATATATATATATATATATATATATATATATATATATATATATATATATATATATATATATATATATATATATATATATATATATATATAGATATATATATATATATATATATATATATATATATATATATATATATATATATATATATATATATATATATATATAATAAAAATATTTTTAAAAAAAATAACAAAGTTGACTAAAAATAATCTACCCGAAAAACAGTTAGAACCAAAGTTATATTTACTTGTGAATCTGGTCGTGAAGTTTTTCAAAAAATCAAATTAGTCGTTTATAGTAAACTATTATAACTATTTGGCGATTCAATAAACTTTAATACATTTGTTCATAAGATTAACTAACAAGTGTTTAGTTCGCCAAGTATGAACTACCCTGAGCTCGAGGTAATTAATGTACTGTATATCCGAATATATGTAAACCATTAACTGGACCTAGCACTTACTGTTTATCACTGCACGATCAAACTTACAAGTTACCAATTAACGTAACTTCAAACTTAGCCATAAGTCCTTAAATCCCAATGTACCTACAAATAAAAAAAAACTAATAAATAAACATAATAAACGTAGTTTACCTAAATCGACACAACGCAACACTACTCTAAATTCACTTCACTTTTACTTAATAAAAACAAAGTTTTTAAAAAAACGCGCGCACGATAATCCAAATTAGAAGGTCAAAGGCTATCACAAACAAGCTGAAAAAAAAGAAAAAATCATTCTCTATCTTTTTCTCCTCCACCATTTTTCCTTCCACATTCTTTTATGCCTTTCACCTCCACACAACTCTTCGCAAAGATGATGAAAGATGATGCCTTGTATCAACCCATTCCACTTTCGAAATCATTTTCTCTTCCATCATCCGTCTGATCCATGTTATATCTATTCTTAAACATTTACTGGCCACTTGTGTAACCGAATATATAGCATTCTTCAGAGTCTTACTGTCAACCATATACCCATAACAATCTCTTTACTACTATTAATTACATATATCAATTTTCTCATTTCTTCCACCTTTCCCCCTTTAATGAACTTACTCCTATCACACGTTATAACATAAATCAGGCCTCGTTTGACCGCACAACCAATTCATCTACCCAACTAAAGATCTATACAACGTTAATTCCTTTTTTTCCATTTCCCTTTCACCATAAAACATTTTTTTTATCAGGCACATTTATACTCTCCATGTATTTCTCCTGTTCTAACCAAATCCCACTTTCTTGTTCATGTATATTTACACCGATGTATTTAAAACCCTGCATATCCTCAGAACCTATTTCGAATTTCTCTTTCAAACCACTTATAACCATATTCCTAAACCTCTTAAACTTAGAACCACCAAAATAAAAATCATCGTCAGGAGTGCACATAATGACATCCAAACGATTACCATCCTTCCACATAAACAAAGCAGGTTCAATCTTAATTTTCACACCACCCAATTCTGTAATAACCTCCACCACTTTTTCGTATCAGGCTCTTGCAGCATCTTTCAACCCGTACACAGTCTTCTTTAATCCCAGATACATCCATCATCTTTTGCCTCTTTTGAAGGTATGACATACACACGCCCTTTAATCCTATCAGCCCGCAGATAAGCTGACTTGATATCAATGGAATTACACTCCAACCCTTCTCTCTTAATGACACTTAAGCACAATCTTAACACTCCACCCGAACAGGTTGGAGCTTCAGTGGTTAACCCTTCACCATCTTCCTCAAAACCTCTCCCAACCAATCTCGCCTTACATATCCCTCCTTTCCTTACTTTCAATTTTTCATTGATCACCCATCTAAGAGATCTGATCCCTCTCCTTAACCCTTTTAAACATCATTCGCTTCCCAATTAGCAATCTCTCAATTTAGCCCAGAAACTCCTTTCTTTCGTGATCCACCACCTTGTCAATAGCACTTCCTCTTGAACACTTATACATTCAATATCCTTGTAATCCCGAAAATCAACCCAACCACATTCACCACTACTCACATTCTGAATATTTAAAGATTCACTCCATTTCTTTCTTTTAGCCTTACCAGCTCTACTCGGAACCTTCGCTTCAATACTTTTGTTACTATCCTTATGAACACATCTATATCTCTTTCTCACTTTAACTTTTTCAACAGATTCATCAACCACCTCCTCTTGCTACTCCCGAATCACAGGTCTTTTTATGATTTCATCTTCAACAGCTTCGTCCTCAAATTCAGATATCTCTTTGTTACTTTTATCATCGTTTGTCGTATCATCTTCTTCACCTCTTTTCTCATCAGCCTCAACCTCCATACTGATATCCGCTATTGAAACACCCGCTAACCGTGTTATATGAACCCTAGCCACTTCCCTAAGGGTCCCCCCATGTTTAACGACAACAGTTTTCCCGTCCCTTCCTATCACTTTCGCTGGGCCTCTCCATTCTTTATCAATCTCCATTTTGCAATAAACATTCTCACCTGGTTTAACCAAATCCATTCTTATGTTCCCTTATTTGTCCCTTTATAGCCCTTTTTATTCCCTCATCCCCCTCCTATTGTATATGTATAGCCCTACTGTGTTTTATGCCCTCAAGGTATTTGAGTAAAATGTCACTTTCTACTCTTAAAACTCCCGACTCTCTTCCTCCTCAGTAGTCCCATTCAGCAACCAAACATTCTTACCAAATACCAACTGATTCGGAGAATACCCATTCCTATTCAGTAACCCATTCTTCGCTGCTACCGACCAAAGCAAACATACACCCTTACAAGCCCGATCTTCATTCATTTTTCTCATAGAATCCTTCAATAAACCCATCATTTTCTCACATTGACCATTATTCCAAGGACTTTCAACAGCAGTCACCCATTGAATCATACTAAATCTTTCTCACAAACCTTTCATTTCCTCATTTTGGAACGTCAAACCGTTATCACTCAAAAACCTTTCAGGCGCCCCAAATATACTTATACACTTTTTCAGTAATTTTTCCACAAATTTCTTTGGCTCTTTACTCTTAACCCAAACTGCTTGCCAAAATCTTGAACACAAATCCACCATCACAAGAAAACTCTGTCCCTCAATCTCCCTTAAATCCATAACCACAGTTTCATTAAAACTCCTAGCAAGGGAAAACCAACTATAGGTCTACTCGGAGTCCTTTGGTATCTCACACATACATCACACTCATCACTTATTCTCTCAACACACACACCTATCTCCTTCCTTTCTTCACTATCTATCCCATAACTATCCTTGATCAAATCTCACAACCTACCTCTACTCGGGTGACCATATTGCAAATGCAGCTTATGAACAATAACACTCCTTCCTTTTTCATTCATCAACCTTTCTCTTACATTCCCCCTCCACCAAACTCCTTTCTTAAACCATCTCTTAAACTGATTTTCAGATGACCTTTCTCATTCATTTTGCATTTCACCACCAAATTCCCAAGTTTCCCAATAGTCACCTCATTCTTCTTTACATTTAAACTAGCATCCAGATTTTTTAATGACTCATAACCTAACAACAAAGGAATATCCCTATTCACCACTTCAGTTCTCAGGAAAAAATGTCTACCCTTACTTAACACAACAGGAAATATTCATCTTTTTCATATCCTTATAGACTCTTACCAAAAACATATCTCACATTTATACCTTCCATTGACTCTATCACTTTTATCCTTTATAAGTAATACTTCCTATCATCTTCCTATCACTTCTCCCCAATCACATTCTTAGAACATCCAGTATCCACTATTGCACATAATTCACCAAATTCATTACTCTCATCGTCGTCGCTCTTCCTTGCTTCCTCATTCAGATATATGTTATTTTCTCTTCTCATTTCACCACTCATCCCTCTCCCACGTCCTCTTCTAAAACCATGTACTTCTCTCACCTCATTCAGTATCCGCCTCCCTCCCTCTTCTAAAGTTATTTCCTCTTTCAGTTCTCTTCTTATTCTGAAAATTTCAGGATAATTAAATCCAAAATGATACTTTGATCTACAAACGACACATTCCATCACTTTACCAAATTTATCCCTCTTATTCATACGTCTTCCTTCTACCCAAGGTTCTCTCTCTTCTAACCGTTCTTGTCTTTAATTTATCACCCATCCACTCCTACTATCACCCTTCTTTTTTCCCAACCCCTCCCAAACCTTGAACTCGCATTCGCCTTTCCCACAATAAGCCAGTACCATATGACGCTGCTTACTTTCAACATTCGCTCCCTCTATCTAACAAATGCACACATTTCATATCATCTCCCAAATCAACTTTTCCTACAAGTTCACATTTTTTCTCTTCTAGCTCATATCTGTTCACGTACTCCCTCATTGTCTCACCACTATTTCTCTTGGTATAAAAAAAACACAGTATGTGATCATACCGGTCTCTCTGTTTCTCCTTTGCATACTTCTTATCCAATCTTTCAATTATCTTATTCATCCCTTCTTTCTTACCTAACTTTTCCCACTCAATGTCGCATACACCCTTAAATGTATTCGCTCCCAATCTCAGCACCAACTCATCAGCAGGACTCTCACATTCCTTGCTTCACACCTTGTGTCACACATCGACTCTCTTCTTCCGCACCTCATATTCATCACGATTCACCTCACCATTAAACGGCGGACAACTCTTTCGCATATGTCTCTCAACAACTTCCACCCTTTTCACCACATCACTACTAGTTCCTTTTGCGCTACATTTTGCCTTATCATCACCGCCCATGTTCATCACTAAGCAAGACAGAAAAACTAATACTTTAAACTTTCTAGCCTATTTCCCAAACCACCACCCTCAGAGCGTAACTAACTACGCTCTGCTACCACTTACTAAAAGTAATCTACCCTAAAAACACAGTTAGAACCAAAGGTATACTTACTTGTTTTTCAAAAAGTCAAATTAGACGTTTATAGTTAACTGTTATAACTATTTAGCGATTCAATAAACTTTAATACATTTGTACATAAAATTAATTAACAAGTTTTAGGTTCACCAAGTACGAACAACCCAGAGCTCAGGGGAATGTACTGTATATTCATTAACCGGACCGAACGTTTACTGTTTATCACCGCACGACCAAACATACAAGTTACCAATTAACGTCACTTCACATTTAGCCACAAGTCCATAAATCCCCATGCACCTACATATAAAAAACATAATAACAAATAAACATAATAAACCCAGTCTACTTAAATCGACGCAGCGCAACAGTAAATTCGCTTCACTTGTACTTAATAAAAAAAAAAAAAACGTGCACGATATTCCAAAGGAGGTGAAAGGCTCCCACACACAAACTGAAAAAAAAAGAAAAAACAATCAAAAGTAATTTTTTAACACCTTTTTAGCTCGTCTTTTTGATCTTAAAAATTTTCATTGAATGTGTGTAATTATTTATTTGGATTGAAAATAAATTAATCTTATTTTGACTGGCTTAATTATTATTATAAGTTTTTTTTCTTGAATTTTTTCTAATAGTTATCAGAATTTTTGTTTTGCATCATCATGTATCGACTCATTTCTTTTACATTATATTACCTTTATGGTGAGAAATAAAATGAAACTTGATTTGAACAAGATTTAAGCTTTAACACGCACCATCTTGCTGCCAGCTGTTAAAAATACCGAAGAGACAATATGCTCAATCAATCTTATTTTACTTTTAAAGATATAAAACTCCAATTTTGGATTTCTTCAAATACACACCACCAGTATATAAATTTGTGTTGAATTTTTTCAATTTCAGGTTAAAAAATCATCTATGAAAAATGTTATATTCTGCTAATTACAAATATAATATCTTTTAGATTTAGAAGATATATAAATATATTTTTTAAAATTGATGTAATAAAGAAGTATCCTTATTACTTTGGAGTATTAAATTTGACATGATCTTTTTTTTCTTTTCTTTTTCCAGGCTACTTCAAAGATAACTGAATGGATTAACTTTGTACACCTCTTGCACGTGTCTATGGATATTCCTGCAGTTTTATTTTCATTAATATTTTAAGTGATTCACCAATTATTTTAATTTTATTACAAGTATTATCTAATACAGAATACTTAATAACATTGCCTTTTTCATTATTCTTCAAATATTTGGAAGCCCACACACCAATCCTCTTTGTTTAGGTTGTGACGGGAGTGTTTTTTTTTATTCGGTGTTCGCGCGCGTGCACCTCTGCTATGTTTTTAGTTTTTTCCTGAATTGTGTGTGTTTAGGGATTTTAAAATAATGATTTTGTTTATTTTTAATTTTATTAATTGAACCAGGGTGGGCTTCAACTAGTTTATTGCATGCCCGTGAGTGATGATTGAAATGCTACTGTAGTTGCGTTTCTACGGACACGTAAGACTCATCCAGTATTAAAGGATTATAATTTTTTTTTCTGTTTAGTAGTGACTCCACGAAGATTTTGAACAGTAACGTCGCATGAGAACGAATCTCGTGTCTGCTGACGACTGTAACTCGTTATGACTCCCAATTGTACCCGATGTTCATAAACACGAACGTCGCAACGGAAATTCTTTCGTAATGCAAAAAAGTTTTTTTAAGTTGTAATTAAAAAGTTTCATCGAAGGTATTTTTATTGGCTAAGCACTCCACCAATCATTGAAAGTCATATCGATCATTCATGCTAATTCGAAAAGTGTCAGGAAAGAAGCTCGTTTCTTATAAATAAACTACTGTTGTAATTTTCTTATGACAAGAGAAAGTCAAATATCAGAATATGTTGTATTGAAATTACTTTTCTAAAGGAATTAATTGTAAGGAAATTAAATTGCTTGTCAAATAAAATTATTGGTTATACTGTTTGCAGATTTTTATACGGTTACTTATTTAACGTTACTTAATATGATTGCATACTGATTTTAAAATATTTTTTAGAATTATATCGTCACCTTTCAGTAGATTTTTTAAACTTTTGCTGATCATGTTGGAAATTAAGTTTACTGGTTTGTAAACTTTTTATTTTCATAAAAAAAAATTCGTATTTCAGCGTCAAAAATACAATTAGATATTAAATAATTTTCTATTTAAAATGAACAAATTTTGATTTGCTTCGATTTAAAATTAGAAAGATGTATAGTATGATTAGTTTTGCTTTCGCCTGACAAGAGACTGCGCGGTATCGAGTCTATCCCCACTTCTGAAGTTATCCAGCTGTGATAGATAACGTTCTTGTTATGATAGTAAAATTGGGTACTAACGGACTGAGGAGAAATGGACTCTGATTCACGTAGTGGTAAAACTTCCACCTCCCAATTCCCTCTTCAGAAAATTTAAAAAAAAAAAAAAAAAAAATCATTAAAACCTGACAACAAAGGAATACTTTATTCCGAAAATGGAGAGACTAGATCAATTTCAAAATTTGACACTAGAATATGAGAAAGGTTTTTGTTATACAAGTTGTAAAGTTAATAAAGTTTATATTTAGAATTTAATGAGAGGGGGCTCATTTTGTACAGCAAAACATTTTATACAATTTAAGAAATAAAATAAAAAAATAGATAAAGACCACTGACCACCTCTGGACTTCAAACTACCACATGTTGCGACTGAGTAACGACGTACTAGATTCTTTACCATTGAGTCGTCTTCAAATCCCAAAAGGTTTTATTCAGAAACTCTCAAGCACACGAGATCCCGTTAAGGTGATACCACAATCTAATAATAAATAGATTGTAGTGATACCGTCAGTTTTTCACCCTGTCCTTCGGATCAAAAGTTTTTAACATGTGGGAACCTTCTAGACTCTGAACCCTGGGTGGTCGCCTGTTTAGCCTAATCACCAATTATATAATATATATATATATATATAATATATATATATGATATATATATATATATTATATATATATATATATATATATATATATATTATTATATATATATATATAATATATATATAAATATTTTATTATTATTATTATTGTCTTCCTTCTTCCTCCCCAAGAGTGGGGGTAAGGTGCGTGACATGCATCGGAAAAGAAGTAGTAGAAGAATATGTCACAAGTTCGTAAAGAAAGTCCCACCTTACCGCCCCCTTTATACCTTTTTATGAGAACTCGTCGCAGTCAGAAATCCCTCTGCGAGCTTCACGGGACTGCGAGGAACCCTCACTATGGCATATCGTCAAGTGTAGGGTTCATCCCCTGTCGCCCAGGTGGGCACAACCATACCCCCTCCACAAAACCGCTCCATTCACTCCTATTATGCACCTTATTCTCGCTCTGCAAACTCACACTCTTTCTTCCTTCAGACACTCGTTCAACTGGACTCAATCCACTTTTTCTTCGGTCTCCCAGCCGGTCGATTCCCACCAACACTCACCACTATTACAACGCGGCTTAACCAACGACTGTCATTCTCCTTTCCATATTGACCAAAAACATGTCAAACGTACTTTCATTTATTCTCTCATTTACCCCTTTGCTTCACACCACATAACTCTCTAATACGTTTCATTCCTCATTTTTATCAATTCTTTCACACCCTAACACGCCCCTTAGATTGTCCATCTGAACACGTTCAACTTTAAGATCTATACCTCCTATTCCAAACCATAGTCACCTACTAACATTAAC
>JABUQX010063724.1:27500-40000 GCA_015478945.1 Trachelipus rathkii | reverse complement strand
ATATGCCATTATGTCCCCTTCAAATTCTCCCAGTCTCTCCCTCACTTTCCTTATCACCACGTCTAAATATAATATAAACAGCAGTGTCGATAAAAGACTCCCCTGCTTCACTCCTGTTTTCACCTCAAACCATCTATCGTTCTCGCACTCAGTTCTAACATTACAACTGCATTTCTCATACATACTTTCTATTGCCTTCTTTAATCTACCCTCTCACTCCATAATTCCTCTCCATAGCTCTCCAGAGCTTTTTCCTTGGCACCGAATCAAATGCCTTTTGCAGGTCGATGAACGCTACAAAGAATCTCTTGCCATATTCCAGCATCTTCTCCGAGACCATTCTTAGTGTGAATAAGAGGTCCGTCGTTCCACTTCCTCTTCTATACCCGTACTGTTCTTCACCGAGTCTCGGCTCTACCTTCTCTCTCAGCCTCCTCTCCAATATTCTTTCGTTTATTTTCGCCAGATGGTCCATCAGTGAAATACCTCTATAATTATTACAGCTTCCTGCATCTCCTTTACCTTTATATATATCGGTATTATTATTTCTTTGCCCCACCTTTCCGGCACCTTTCCCTCTCTCCAACACTTGTTCATCAAACTGATGATTCTCTCTCTCAGCTCCTCTGCCTTCCTCCACCACCAACTCCCACAGCCACTCCATCTCTCCTGGGGCTTTACCCTTCTTCATCCTTTTTATAGCCTCTTCATATTCTTCTACCGTTATCTCTCCGCCTTCCTCCTCCTCTTCCTCCACCCTCGTCTGATCTGCAACTTCTTCCTCTTGTACTCTGTATTCTACATTTAGCAGATCTTCATAGTATTCGGTCCATCTATCATTTCCTCTTCCTGTCTCACAAGAATCTCTCCGTTTCTATCTTTTATATTTCTAGTTACGGTTTTTGGTTTCCTATATGCCTTCGCCATCTTAAATAGCTTTTTCTTACCTTCGCCCACATCTCTAGTTATTTCTCCTGCCATTCTCTCTGTCTCCATCTTTTTTGCCCTCCTCTTTATTCTCTCTGCCTCATTCCTTGCCTGTACATATTCCTCCCTTGCTGCCGCTGTTCTTCTTTTCAGCCACTTCCTCATTTTCCCTGTTTTTTCCTTAATTGCTTTTTTCACTTCTTCGTTCCACCATGGTGTATGTCTCTTCCTAGTACCTTCTACCCATCTTTTACCAAGAGTTTTCTCTGCCACTTCCTTGATGAAATCCTGCAAGTCTTCGTTTTCTTCTCCATTCCTTAGGGTTTCCTTCATTTCCCGTTCATAATTTCGTCTCGTTTCTTGTTCTTCCAACTTTTCCGCTCTGATCACTACCCTCTTCTGCTCATTTACTCCTCCCTTCCCTCTTATCTTCATGTCCGCCACCACCAGTCTATGATCCGCATCCAAGGACACTGCCGGAATCACCTTTACATTCTTCACCATCCTTTTATCGGAGACTAACATGTAGTATATCACCGATTTTTGATCGAATTGTTGCGTTACCTGATTCCATCTATACCTCGTAAAGATGTGAGACTCTCTATGCTTGAAAAACGTGTTCATAATTTTTAGATCGTTTCTCACACAAAAATCAATCAGCGCCTTTCCCTCCATCTTTCTTGTACCCTCTCCAAATGGTCCCAATACTCTCTCCATCACTCTTTTCTTTCCTACTCTAGCGTTGAAATCTCCCATCAACAAGCACCTCTCCCCCTCCTCCTCCATTCCCACCTCTTTCTCCATCAATTCCATAAATCTAGTTTTTTCCTCCTCTGAGTGCCCTTGTTGTGGTTCATATACCTGGAATATTCTATATTTTATTCGGCCTATCTTCAATACGCACATCATCAACCTCTCATTTATAATTTTTACTCTCTGTATACATGGTGACAGTCTTGGTCCCACTATAATTCCGATACCATGCTTTCTTATTCCTTTTCTCACCACACTATACAACAGAACAAATCCTTCTTCCATCTCTTTACCCTCCTCACACCCCTCACTCTCATCTCCGCCATCCCCAACATATCTATCTTCCTCTCCTTCATGATATCTATTATCTCCTCCTCTTTATCTCTTTATATATATATATATATATATATATATATATATAATAATATATATATATAATATATAATATATATATTATATGATATATATATATATAATATATATATATATATATTTATATATATATATACTATTATTATATATATATATATATAGTTATATATATATATATATAATATATATATATATATATATAATATATATATATATATATATATTATATATATATATATATATTATATGATATATATATATATATATATATATATATATATATATATATATATATATATATATATATATATATTTTATAAATATATATATATATATATATATATATATATATATATATATATATATATATATATATATATATATATATATATATATATATATATATATATATATATCGATATTTTATAACGATATAGAAATCTATATAACGATAATCGTCACCTGGCAACTCTTACCAGGCCAGTGGCGTCATAATGAGTAAACATTTTAATTAAAACTTTAAAAGTGATATGTTTCCAGCGTTGTCGGTGATTTTTTTTATTTACGCTTATTAGTGTAGTGAATGTAGTCCCCAATCTCCAGTTCTGCGACCCTCTGGTCAATACCCTCCTTGACGCCATAGACAAGAGGTTCTCCAGCACCTTTGAAGATGAGGAGTACCTCCTGGCCACTGCCTTCCACCCCAAGTTTCACCTGATGTGGATGAGGGCTTTTGAAGAAACAATGGCCAAAAAGTCAGAGGTCAAGGCCTTGATGGAGAAGAAGGTGGAAGAGTTATTGCGGCGTACCGAACTCGAGAACGCCAACAGTACCAGCAGCAGCGAGGGAGAGGACATGGAAGAGAAGGACTACTACTCAAGCATCTGTGATGCTGATGATTACGCTAACTAAACTCAAAGGGTCAACGTCATCAAAGATCATATCAAGAGTAAAGCTGCTCTCATTGTAATAAGTGGCTTGCAGGCGAAACGACCAGACAATCTGTCAGAAACTAGCTTTTAACAATGTAGAAGGTGCTCATTGATCTCTATTATAAGGTTACAATACTTGCAATGCAGTATAGCGCGAGGTGGAGTGATGTTCTCCCTGGCAAAGATTATCTACATGAGCCAAGAGGAATTCTCTGTCAGATGGAAACTTTAATATGCTCATGTTTATGAAGGGGAACATTCAAATGCTGCAGAAGGCCAGAATCTAGTATTAGTATTTTTATATTGATAAATTGTAATTAACTAATTCTTTGATTTCATTCAAATCTTTTCATTAACCTTTATCTTTGGCTTTTACATACATTATACTATCTATAGAATCAAAACATCAGAGCATAAATTAGAAAATAAATTCTATTATAAGAAACACTGAGAAGCAAAGAGAAAAAAATTAAATTTATTTAACAAGATATTCAAAGTTTTACAAGTTAAATAAAGCAAGTAGCAACATTCCCATATTTTCTGGGTACGTGTCGGTAAAGAAAAACTGAAAATTTTATATTATAATCTATAAAATAGGTGAAAAGAAGATGAAATAAATTTATTTTTAACATTTTCTTAAATGCTAGTCGTGGTTTTTTTAACATTTCTTGTATAATAAATGAAATACATAAAATTTGGATTTAATCGATTTATCGGTTATCGACTTATCGGCGATATTTTTATCACGAGTTATCGGATATTGGTTATCGATGATAAGGTTTTCGTTATCGATTTATCGGTTATCGCGATAACATTTTTCGTTATCGTGCCCACCTATTATATTATATTATTATATATATATATATATATTATATATTATATAATAAATATAATTTAATAATTTATATATATTAATATATATTATGATAACTATTTTATATTTAGTTAATATATATATTACATATAATATTTTAATATATATATATATATATATATATATATTATATTGTATGCGGATGATTTGGTTCTGTGTGGCGAGTCTGAAGAGAGTTTGAGAGGATTGGTGGAGAGATTTGGCAGGGTATGTAAAAGGAGGGGTTTGAAAGTAAACGTAGATAAGAGTAAGTTATGGTTGTGAGTGAGGACAGTCCTCAGTGTGAAGTTATGTTAGATGATGGAGCAGCTGGAGCAAGTGTCTGAGTTTAAATATTTAGGGTATGTGTTGGACGAGAAGGGAACGGATGATGCAGAGTGTAGTAGGAAAGTGGTGAATGGCAGGAAGGTGGCTGGTGCAATTAAATCGTTGGTGAATGTAAAGGGACTAAGTCTTGAGTGCGCTAGAGTCTTACATGAGGGTATGTTGTTACCTGTGTTATTGTATGGTAGTGAGACTATGGTCTGGAATAAGAAGTATAGATCTAAAGTTCAATGTGTTCAGATGGACAATCTTAGGGGCATGCTAGGTGTGAAAAGAATTAATAAGTGAGGAATGAACGTATTAGAGAGTGGTGTGGTGTGTGAAGAAAGGGTAAAATGAGAGGAAATAAATGAAAGTATGTTGAGATGGTTTGGTTCATGTGGAAAGGATGATGGAAGTCGCGATTGGTTTTAGCGGATATTATAGTGGAGAGTGTGTTTGGAACCGACCGGCTGGGAGACCGAGAGAAAGGGGATTGAGATCGGTGAAACGAATGTCTGAAGGAGAGGGAATTGTGAGTTGGCAGAGGCAGAGAATAAAGGGTGCATGAATAGGAGAGAATGGCGGGTTCTCAGTCCGCCAGCATGCTTGTCGTTTTCATTGCGAGTCACTAACCCCTTACATTGACTGATGACAATTGTGCAGGTCCTCCGTCCTATGATCTCTAGGGTAGGATTTTCTGTTGTTGCACCGATGCTCTCACTAATAATGGTACAGAGGGGGCGTAAGGCTGGGCTTTCTTTTCACGTTTGTCATGTTCTCCTATTGCTTTTCTTTGAGCTTGCTACAAGCACCTTACCCCCAATCTTGGGCAAAGAGGAAGGTGAAGAAAGAAAGAAAGATATATATATATATATATATATATATATATATAATATATATATATATATATATATATAATAATATATATATATAATAATATATATATATATAAATATATTATATATATATATTATATATATATATATAGTATAGGGTGGGAAACTAACCGCCAAAATGTTGCAAGGCAATGTTACAAGCAACATTTTGCAACATTTGGTTTTTCAAGGTTGACGTGTCAAGGTTAGGGTTTTTAAGGTCGGTGCAGGACCGAATTAAGGTTCTGAGCCTGAACTCAAGGGTTTAGCCTCCCAAAAGGGGGGCAGAGCCCCCCCAGAGGGGGCTTTTTGGTTCCTAGAAGGTTTTAAATGATCGGCAGATCATTTTTGATGGTTCCAATCGATTTATCGTTGTTTATTACCCCTATATCGACGTTTAAATCGTCTTTCTACGTGCTCTGGTTGGCTTTTTACATTGAAAAATATAATCGAAAGAAAATAAATACAATAATTAACATTCGATTAATCGCTGTAGTGATGCTACGTTTTGAGCGGGACCAGCCTTTTCGATATGAAGGAATAGATGTATTGCTTTCAAACTTGGTATATGGTTATTGTGTGTGATAAACTGATCACACGCGAAATTTCAAGTCTCTAGGATGTACATAGGGGGTACCTCCCCCCGAGAGCGAAGGTGAAGTATAACGCTACGCCCTTGTTGTGGCTTCCTTTTCCGAGTGGAGATTAGGCTTAACGATACCCAATCGAACAGGTGGATCACAGACGAGTTTTGGTGACCGTAGGTCACCCCTAAGGGGGTGTTGCCCTCTTAGCGCCAAGGTCAAATTCGTCCTGAAAACCATGTTAGGCTTAACGTATCGGGCTAAAATTTGGATGTGAGCTATATGATGACGTAATCTCGTCGGAGACGAGATTATGTCTCTCTGCGTCCCCCCGTAAGGGGGGACGCTGCCCCCCCTAAAAATTAAAATAATCGTAGAAGACTGAAACTTGGAGACGTGGTAGAGGATTCGGAGTCGGAGACGGAGTTGGAGTTGGATTCGGATCCAGAGTCCAGGGACCCCCCCCCCCGGAGGGTCAGTACTGGCTCCGGTGCTGGAGCCGGTGAGGTGCTGAGTTAATAAACATTCGTAGGATACGTGACGCGTTCAGGAGAGCCGTCAATACTAGAAGAAGAATGCTCTAGCGGTTTCTTAGGAGACACGGGAACCGGGTGTTTACGTGAAACAATCGTCAAAGGAGAATCATCATCGAGTAGTAACGCAGGGGATACTTCTAAATCAGGGGTAGAAACAGAAATTGGAGAGCATACAACCCTGGATGCGGCATGAACTTCAGCCGAACTCACACCATAGAAAAAAGATGTAAGGACTGGAGAGGTGTGATGAGTGACAGTACGGATCATGTCGGGAGAATGCGGGGGCAGTTCGAATGCAGAGTAGAAATGTGTATGCCATTAGTGGTTACTGTATCCGATCTAGAAATCTGCGAATTACGTAGAGGTGCAGGCGGCGCACGAGGGCGATGGGAAGGTTGGGCGGTAGATACCGGCCTAGTCGCAGCAGCATAGGAGAAGGGTATGGTGAAAGTTTCTCCCTAGCGCGACGAGAGGCCTCACGACGGTCGAGCTTGTGTATGGTGCACTGCTCACGAATCTCTTTTTCCAAAAGAAAAGTGGGACAGTGCACGGATGACGCCTGATTAGAACCCTTGCAAATCGGGTAGTAAGGCGGGTTTTTGCACGGAGTGTGGAGAGTGTACCACACCTCGGACAGATGAACTGGGGAGATCTGCAATATTTTTGAAGATGGCCAAATTTGTGACACTTGAAACATCTTCTCGGGTGCGGGATGTATGTCCAAACCGAATGGATGGTGAAACCGATTTTCACCCTTATCGGAGGGAATGGTACACTAAAAGTGAGCAGGAGACGAGGGTTGGATACAGTGGAAGTCTCCTTATGGGGAGAGAATCGGTAGACATTTGTGACCGGAATATGTCGCTTTTTAAAATGTTGGAGTATGGCGTCAGGATCATCGGAACGGACCTCCAGAGCATTCACTGTTCCTTTAGATGTATTGCGAACATCGTCCGGCGTGGAGACAACCGGTAGGTCGCCCAAATATGATAGAGAAGCCAATAACTGACACTGATGTCATGGGAATCGCCTGATGATCGGTCGTACTGAGAACGTAGTCTAACGCGTCACTGAGGACGAGATGGCTACGAGACGTGAGAGGTTGTGAAGTCGTCGAACTGAGATAAAAGTACAAAGGATAGGTGTCATTAGTGGGGGCACCCAGTGGAGGGTCCGAGAACGGAAACAGTTCAATAGGTCGAGGCGTATGGTAGCGAGTAGGCTGGCCCAACGGGTGAGGAGAAGCCCGATTCCTCTGGTAACGCGATTGATGACGTAACACATGTACATATAGCGACACAGTCTCACCAGAAAGATGAGGAGGGTCGACCAATAAAGCTGGAATCTGGGGTGTAAGGTGGTTCGCTGGAAGATGGTGAGCAGCACGAACCATTTCGTCTACTAGGGCATCAAAGCCCTTACTTGGTCCCGGCCTAGGAGGAGCCAGGGAAATGCCAGTAGGGGGTTCTGACTGAAGATGAAATCCGCCTTTCTTTAAAGCCTTATTTTTATTTATGGACGTCGCCATAAATCAATCACCAATATAATATACTTCTTCACTGCAATAAAAACCAGTAATAACAATAAAACAAATGAGACATAAAGAACAATATAACATAGGGACGTGCAGGGGGAAACTATACATATGAGAAAGAGTCCTGTCCACGGCATAAGACCCAAGTCCAGAGCCCAACACAACCCGCCCCGAAACCCCACCCCTAAGAAGGGCAGCGGATGTGGCCTCGGGAGCCCCCCGGATCTCCGCGATAGTCCCCTTCCATGAACCGCATGGTGCCCGAACGCGAATCTCCCAGGATTATACACCCAAGTGCAAGACAGCCTTCTCAGAGGTTAACCCAAAGGTTCGGGACCCCCAACAATAGGCGGCTCGGTAAAAAACGGAAAGGACCGGTTTATAACCTGTATCCTCATCCGTGTTGAAAGGGGGTTAGGACGGACCCAGGACTCAAACAGGAACAGACACCCGGAAGGCCATGAGGGCCAAGTGAAGGGAAGAAAAAAAAGGTGAGACACTCATAAGAGAGTGGAAGTACGTACAACAATACGTAAAGGGGAAGTTTAGGCAAATGAACCAAAAAAAGGAAAGCGGGGAAAATACGGACAAAACAAAATCTGGGAATACACAAAACTAAAAGGGTCATGTTAATTTTTTCTTACGTTCTTTCGTGAAGTTTTGTTAATAATGAAAAAGTAAAATTTACCCTATGAAAGAGAAAATAAGTTATTCAATATTTACAGTATTTGGTGAAGCTCGATAAAATTTTAATTCTTTTCTTTTTAATTTTTTGGTTTATTTTAAGTTTTTTTTAAACAATTTTATTTAATTATTAACTGTATTGGTGCTAAAAAAGTTAAAGATTGTTCTTCAATATTTTAATTATTGTTATTTATGTTTTTTAGGTATTTAATAACATTACATTAAAACAAAGAGAAATTAAATATTTGTCAACCAGTGTGTGTTAAATTCAATAAATACTTGCGGGAGGTAAGATAACATTATTTTTAATTTGAAATTTGATTACCTTAGGTTAGGTCAGGTTATGTAACGTTATGGTTAAGTTAAATTAGGTTAGGTAAGGTTACATAGGCTAGATTATGGGGTAGATTAGTTTATATTGCATTAAATTAAGAAAGTTCAATTTTGTTAAAAATAAAATTTAATTTATTTAACAGGTTTGTGCTAATTAATCCAATATGCATTGGTGAACAAAACATGACGGTGGAAAGTACGTGGAGTGTTTTTAAATATAAAACTAAAAAACAAAAAGGAATGAACAGAAAGATGATTGATTCATATATTTGCGAGTATGCGTGGCGTAAAAGAAATGAAGGAAAAAATCTATTTGAAAGAATATTAAAGGATATTGCAGGATTTTAAACATATATATATACACTGTATATATATATATATATATATATATATATATATATATATATATATATATATATATATATATATATATATATATATATATATATATATATATATATATATATATATATATATTTATATATATACATATATATATATATATATATATATATATATATATATATATATATATATATATATATATATATATATATATATATATTATATATATATATATATATATATATATATATATATATATATATATATATATTATAAAAAGGAATGTAATGTTGACATTATAAAACTTCAACTTCCATTAAATATATTACCATTAATGTAAGTAATTTTTTTTACCATACATTTTAAAAATTTAAACTAAGTTGCAAAAATTTAACCTAAAATTTTATGAGGTAGAGAAAAACGTAAGAATGGATTGGTGAACAAAACATGACGGTGGAAATAGATAAAACATGCTTATCAAAAATATTGAAAGTAGTCGTAGAGTGTTTTAAATAGAAACTAAAAACAAAAGGAATGAACAGAAAGATGATTGATTCATATATTTGCGAGTATGCGTGGCGTAAAAGAAATGAAGGAAAAAATCTATTTGAAAGAATATTAAAGGATATTGCAGAATTTTAAACATATATATATACACTGTATATATAATAATATATATATATATATATATATATATATATATAAATATATATATATGTTAGAGTTAAAGCATATATATATATATATATATATATATATATATATATATATATATATATATATATATATATATATATATATATATATATATATATATATATATATATATATATATATTTATAGAAAAATATAGATATATAAATATATATATATATATATATATATATATATATATATATATATATATATATATATATATATATATATATATATATATATATATATATATATATATATATGTATATATATATGTACATATATATATATATATATATATATATATATATATATATATATATATATATATTATAAAAAGGAATGTAATGTTGACATTATAAAACTTCAACTTCCATTAAATATATTACCATTAATGTAAGTAATTTTTTTTTACCATACATTTTAAAAATTTAAACTAAATTTAACCTAAAATTTTTATGAGGTAGAGAAAAACGTAAGAATTTATTAACATGAACCAACTAAAAAGAAAAAACGTGCAACTTTGCAAATATCCAGAAGGGATATCTGAACTCCGTCACCACGGTAAGGTGGGCACGTTATCGAGGGATATATATATATATATATATATATATATATATATATATATATATATATATATATATATATATATATATATATATATATATATATATATATATATATATATATATATTTTGGGGACAGACTCATTCATATAGGTTAGGTTTAGGTTTACGACAAAGCAAATCTATTTAGGTTGTTGATCAATTTAAGGTAGGTCTTGGTTTAGGTCCCTGCTAGTTCATGTATAAGATTTGTTAAGTATACATAGATTTATTTACTCTGTGTACACTCAACAAAACTTATCATAATCTGGACTAGCAGGGTTCTAAACCGAGACCTAACCTATATGGATCGACGATGCCATAAACCTAGACCTAACCTAGATGGATCTACGTTGCCATAAACCTAGACCTAACCTTGATGGATTGACACTCCCCAAATAATATATATATATATATATATCACATATATATATAGATATATATATATATATATATATATATATATATATATATATATATATATATATATATATATATTCTGGTATTTTTGTTGAAAGAGTGCGTGCAGTATCTGAGGGTTTGATTGTTGATGAACAAGGTCCATTTAGAAGTGGTAGAGGATGTGTAGATCAAATTTTTAGACTGAAGCAAATGTGTGAGAAAATGAGTAAAAAGAGGAAACTTTATTTAGGTTTTATAGATTTGCAACAGGCGTATGACATGATTACTAGGAAAGCTCTGTGGCAGTTGTTAATAATATATGATGTTTGTGGTAGGCTTCTAAATGGAAGTAAAAGTATGTATGTTGATTGTGAAGAGAGTGTATGAATTAGTGATGGATCGAATAACCGCAAATGCAAAGCAATCGCACATATTTTGACAACCGCAACCGTGGTTGTCACCGGTCTTCACAACCACAAATGCGGTTGTCAGGAAGTTATCTGAGACTAACAGGAGAAGATGCTGAAAAATTATTATTCCTTAAATCTAACTTGCCGCATCTAAAATCCAATTGCAAACACGAATAATTAAAGAAGCACCTTTAGTCGAACACTTTCCAGTTTCCACAGGGCGGAGGATGGGGAAAGTGGATGGTGGGGTGCATTGAGCATGGGTTCTCGTTCCGCACGCTGGTAACTTGTAAACAGAGGCTAAATTGCACATTAAGTGATCAGAAATTTAGAAATTTTCAAGGTAATAATAATAATATTATTATTATTATTATTATTATTATTATTATTATTATTATTATTATTATTATTATTATTATTATTAGTAGTAGTAGTAGTAGTGTAGTAGTAGTAGTAGTAGTAGTAGTATAGCAAACAAAGCAATTTTTAAATTTTGTTTTTATTGCACAATCGTAACCGCGGTTGTTGAAAAATTTTAAGAACCGCAAAAAAAAAAACGCAACCGCGGTTGTTGAAAGATTTGGCAACCGCGGTTATCCAAAAATTCATCTTCTCTCCATCACTAGTATGAGTAAATGAAGTTGAGATTGAATGGTTTAATAGTAATAGGGGAGTGAGGCAGGGATGTTTTATGTCTCCATGTATGGCTTTTTAGTTTGCATATGGATGGGATGATGAAAGAATTTAAAGCGGGGAGGCTGTTAGACTAATAGACTAATAGACTGTTAGACTGTTAGACTAATGGAGAATGGTAGAGAGTAGAGGGTGCCTTGCTAATTGTTGTATGCAGATGATTTGTTTTTATGTGGTGAAACTTACGAAAGCTTGAGAAGATTGATAGTGTGGTTTGGCAAGGAGCGTAAAAGTAGGGAGTTGAAATTAAATAGAGATAAGAGCAAAGTGAGTAAGTGAGGAGATTCCGCAGCGTGAAACCATGTTGGATGGTAGACAACTGGAACAAAGATATATATATCTGAGTTTAAATATTTAGGTTATATGTTGGATGAAAAGAGATCGGATGAAGCGGAGAATATTAGAAAAGTTTGCGAATGATAGGAGGATGACTGGTGAAATTTGATCTTTGATGAATGCAAGGAGACTAAGTTTTGAGTGCTCAAGGATTCTGCATGAGGAATTTTGTTACAAGTGTGAATGTATTATGGTGAAACTATGTTATGAAATAAGATGTATAGATCTACGATGCAGTCTATCCAAATAGATAATCTTTGGAATGTGTTAGGTGTGAGAAGATTTGATAAAATGGAGAATTAC
>JABUQX010063724.1:0-22500 GCA_015478945.1 Trachelipus rathkii | reverse complement strand
GAAGCAAAAATCATAAAAAAATAATATGAACCTAAAACGAAAATCTTTTTCATGAATATTTCTCTTTTTAGGAATTTGTATTAGAGTGGACATGTTTATTTGTAACAGTTTTTACCGGGGATTGACCTTTCCCACCATACTCTCACCATACCCCTAAAGGGCATTATAATACTCAAATGGAATTTAATTCGGGATATGTTGAAATTTTGATTTCTTGATCAGCAATAATAACCTCTCGAGGGAATCCTATAGTTCCTCGGGAATATATAAACGAATTGTTACAAGAGGCATCCCGCGCTTCTATTAATATAAGTGAAAATAATAACGGGCATTGTCCACTATATTATAAGAATATATTAGGAAATCTATCTCAAACTGTGTAGGATCATAAAAAAATACGTCTATTGAATAAACGATTGCACAAATGATTTATTGCAAGACATGTTTACACGGTTGATCTAAATAGAGTCTTAAATACATCACAGGATACGAATGGGTGAGATACCAAGTGTAATTCAAAACAATATTTGTTTAACATTTTTTTATGGTGGATAATATATATATATAGTTGATTGTTGGAACTCATGTAGTGTGGACGCATTTGTGTTTTTGGTCATAGTCAATCAACTCATATTAACCATCTAGTGGAAATGGAATACGATTTAATAAAAAGTTTAAAACTTTTAGGCTTTGTGAGATAATTATTCGTTTAGAAATATAATACTTTGGTAATATAGTGGAATTACGGGTAAAGGGGAATAAAGCTGTATTTGATTTAATCATTTTAGCCAGATGACCCTATTACATTCTTATTACAGTATTTTTTCTATTATCAGTTGTGTCGAAGATTGAGATGTAATCTCCAAATAACCTCATTTTAAGGGTATAATATACATTGATTTAAAAGGGTTTGGGGCCTTTGGAATTTGCCAAATATAGGTGTTTAAACAGGCATACTAATTTATATGCGCCATCTTTTAAATGTAATGATAGAAATTTTACAAATGATGACGATTTTACCATAAAAGTATTACTAAAGGTGGAGTACTAAAATATCAATAAATAACAATAATAATTAGTTAACGAGATTGAACGGTGCCCTTACTTCTGATGAGACCTGAGTCGTCTAAAAAGGAGGTTGATGAGGGGAGGATCCCGAGGAAGAAGCACACATAATTTTATATCAAAATAGGTAGATTTTAGCAGTTAAGCCAGGGTTCGACGTAGAGACAATTTTTTCGAGTTAATTTTAAGTGAAAATAACAAGTATTTAAACAAGAAATAAAGATCTATTGCCTTGACTTGTATCAATATATTATAAACTTTTAACAAAGTAAAAATATTAAGTCTAGCTTTATTTTTTAGTCAACATTATCGGATATTGAGGAAAGAGGTGATATATATACAACGGAATTTGTAAAAGTAATTAAGGAAGATAACTATAACTTTCTAAACAAAAATTGTTTGGACAAAGGAAAAGAATATATTCAGTGGTAAAATGTTTGATATAATTAATGATAGGATAATGGTGTGGGGCCTGTAATGACCTTAAATTAATGTTTAAGATAAGAGGGTATTTCCAACATTTCCTACCCCCCGATAACTGCTTAGAAATTGGGCCAGTAAACCTGATCGTAGCGGAGCCAGTTCGGACGAAAGAATTTGCCGAAGGGTTGAACCCTTTTTATGACAAAAATAAAATTAAACTCATACACTATGTTTGATACTTTTCCTCGTTACAAAGGTCGGGGCAGGGTTATATCAAAATCGGGTTAAAATTATATATCATCAGTTTAAGTGGGAAAAGGAGTAGGAATAATTCTCTAGCATAAAATAAAATATAATAAAAGTTTCTCTTCATTTGGATGAGATGAGACTCCAATGATATAAATAATGTATCTATCTTCTGGACTTTTCTTAGTCTTTTTGGCATCATAAACAAGAGTTCGGATTTATGATGTTTGGATCTGACCCTGCCTACTCAGACTTCACCCAATGCTAGGAATCCATTTTGGGTGAGATAATTCCGGAGGGAATTGTGATGCTAGTTTGACAATTCCTTTGGAATTACTGACCTCGTTAATTCCTGGCGTGTCAACTATTTATTTGTAGGGAGAAGGGAGCACTTTCTAATTTAAAGGCCATAACTTTCAGACTGGATAATTCATAGCTCGCATGCGAGAACTAAGAGAAAAGAGTGTATTTTCTTCACTGTTGAGAGTATGACTTGTCTTCAACGTAGTGAGATATGGTTTGAGCAACACCAAACCCTCATAGTTCGTTCGGGGGGACAGTTTCTGAAAACCGGGACGGTAAACTTGGCGAATACCCATAACATTGTGAAGTCCGTGCGGTGTTTCACAGCCGAGAAAGATTTTGATTGAGAGTTTGGAATTTTGTGATTGCTCAAAGCAGGAAGCGTTGAAAAGATAAAGTTTTTGAGATCGTCGAGATTCAGCACAGATGTTTCTGTTCCGCGATAGTTCTTTTAAATAGATTATTCCTTATAGGTACAATGTGAGTGGTTCAAATCAACCCATACTTCACTCTCTCATATTCTCTTTAAATCGCTCAATGTCTTCCGCCTCATTCAATACCAGGGAGTGCGCTTAATTTATTAAGTGTTTTTGACACGAAAAGTATTCTAAAATAAGGAAAAAATAGAGGATTTCTCAAGAAGGATTTTAGTTTTTTAACTTGGGAGATAAGGACAAGATAGGTATACTTCTTTGTTTTTGGACATTTTCGAATAACGGTAGATTGTAAAGGTCGAGAGGAAGTCTGCTATAATACTTAATAGTGGTATCCGATTTTCGGGGATGATAAGATTTCCCAAATTTTTTCTTTCTCCTCACCAAGTTATGTGAAAGGGCATCTGATTTGCGTGCGTTTTGAGCATTCAGAAAGCCCTTTTTGTATGTACTTAGGGTGGTTGGTGTTCCGCAATACATACAAAGTTGTTGAATACCCCACCCTCCTTCATCCTTTTCATATGGAAAGGCTGAATACAAGTCTCTCAAACGAGAAATAGCCGGGGGAAATGATGCATGGAGTTGAGGATAAAAAATTATCCACATAGCCAGATATCTCATGGTTTATTTGGACTTCAATGTTCATAGCCGAGACTGATCACTAGTTAGATTCTCTGAGTGGTTTGAAATACTGTGGTTGCATCTTTATTCTTCTATATTTGTATGGTTTTCCTTATTTACGGGACTTCCAGAATAAAATTAGGGGATACCACGCAAAGAGCCAAACAAGAAATAGTTTGACATATTGTACTGTCACGTAAATTATCCCATATAAATGAGACTCCAAGTGTACTGATAACACTTCTTTTTCTTTCCCCAGAAAGTGCGATGATCCAAATGTTAACTTGTACCGTAAACAGTTCGCCTTTTCCTTATAACAAGTTAAGATAGATCTGAAAGGAAGGCTATATCGAGAGAGTGTCAAGCGGAGCAACACATTCAGGATTAAACTCTTGGTTGGTCCTTTACAAGGAAAGAAAGGAGGACTGATTAGTAAAATTTGAAACCAAGAAAACGTCGATGCCTTGATTTTGTGGGTTACAAATTCTAGGGCTTCTAGACTTTTAAAGAGAAAGGGGAGCACCTTTTGTTCGTAAATATAGGGGGGCTGAGGCATGTGAGACAAAGGTGCCTTGGATTTTTAGGTTAGAAAACCCATTGTAGTGCAATCAGCCTATTTTATATTTAGAGGACACAGAAGCTATGTAGGGGAATTTTCCATATTTGTAACGATTCGGAACTGCGCTCGGATTCAACAGAGATTGATTTTTTCGGATTGAAGTTACCCCACATCATATTTTCAAAGGATGGCTCTCCATTCAACAATAAAACTTAATCAGTTAGTTATACGAAGAGTCCTTATCTCCAGCTACCTTGGATTGCGCTAAGGAACGATGTATTTATTAAACTCGGTATCTATAGCAGTTAAACTTGTTTAAATTTGCGAGCATTATTCTGCTAATTTCGAAGGACAAGATTCAATATCCTGACTTCCCTACTATATATTCTCAGGGATCCCATGGTGATCTGATAATTTCTTCCTCAATAAAGCTATATATGGTTATCGTGTTTACCCATCGGAATAGTTAACTACTGATATTGCTAAATTGTTTGTCGCGAAATTTAGAGATAAATCTCGTGTACTCGATAATCGGTCTACTCATAAATTCCACTTCTTCTTCCTGTTAAATTTACCCCAAGGGAACTCCAAGCTGTCAGATATTCCAAAAACCCAGGTCCGCACTTCCTATTTCATTGAAGAAATGCTAAGAAAACACGCGTCTTCGGGGGGTAAGTAGGTTTGGCATAGAAGTGGTCTCTCAATGTATCGTATCGAGGTGAGGTGGAGTATTAGGGACACGAGCTAATAGCTGTGGATAAGTATTTTTTTTTAGGCAAGCGAGTGTTCCCTCATAGTACTCATGGATTGTCAATTGTAAAAATTTAAGCCCTTTCTGGATAAATTTAGTCTTGTTGTACATCTATAAGAGAAAAGTTTGATGTTAGAAGTGAAGCTCTAGATGGGTACTCTGTATATGGAATAAGGACTTGGTTCGACTCAGGTGTGTTATAGTTCTCAACGCATATATGAAGTTCTTCTAGAGTAGAGCCTGTGTAATAGGAAAATCCGATAACCGCGAATTAAGGCATGCTTTAGTCAGCAGCCATGGGCACTTACCTTCCAACCAACGATTAATTTGGGAAGGTTGTGGTTCAGATTATGGCATAAAGTGTTCAGGTACCTAAAAGAAGGTCGATGTCAGCGAACGGGAAATCCCCATTAAGGGGCCCACAAAGGGAACTTGTCGCCACTTAAAATTACGAAATGCGGGGACTAATGGGCTGATGTTGCTAACCCTTTAAACCGCAAACCCCCAACCATCCCAAAGAAGCGGGTCGACCAGAACGGGGTTCTAAAAGAAGGAATCCGCAGAGCAATTTTATAATCTTTAGTCGGAACTAGGTACGATGCCACCCGTTCTTCTTCACCGGATGAATGTTTTATTAGGATTTGTTGATTATAGGTAATGTTCACAGTTGATTTCCAAGTTTGGAAAGTAATTTAAGGGCCCAGGGCATATGGTTCTCTGTTGGATCCCAAGTCTATTAAGTGAAAGAACGAATAAGGGGAAACTGGATTTGTATTTGTGCCTTTGCTATTAAGGGTTATTGTAGGCAGGGGAATATGTGAAAGCTGATGATTGCCCGTGTTAATTACAAAAGATGGATTTAACATCAGCTTTATTTCCTTCATCAGCATTTTCTTGACGAGAATGCTCCCTGTTTTGGATTATTGGTTTCCAGGCGGAACCGATAGGACAGAAAGCAGACTAGATGTTTTCTCAAGAGGCCTTCTTACATTTATTTGACAATTAGGCGAACTAGCGTGATGAATATGTGCGCTGTGGTTTCAAGCCGGGCATGTATTCTGCCATGTGCTGTATGCTGGAAATTCGGTATCACAACATACTATGTTTATCTATATGCCAACACATCATCTGTTTCTCTCCCATTTGTTATTGCTATTAAGCGGGTCTTATATCCGTAATAATCCGTTCTCTAGCATTCAGACAACAGTCATGAGATATATATTAATCCAGAGAATTACATTTAGTGTCTACCTAATTTGTCGCACAAGTTTAGCATCCTTTACGTCCACTTGACTTCCCCTTGAAGATTGGAATTATTTGTCCGAATTTCGACTCTCATAGCATATATATATATTTGTATCTCCTTGAGTTTTCAGGTGGGAGAGTGAATTCAACAGCCACGTTATAGATCTCAATTAGTGTTAATAGCTGTCAGAAACGGGAACCCACAACTAATCCATTGTTTGTCACCTCAGATAGTCTGTGAATAAATGATAATATGATTACTCTGTCTGGAATGTCAGGTTCAGGGTCTCCTTCTTCTCGCGCTGAACTATAGAAGAATTGGAGTTCCGTCTTTAGGAGAAAGGGCATTCCGAAATAGATTTAGTTATGGATGAGTAATTGCACGATAGTTTTTCGGTGGGTCCTCCATGTGAGGAAGTGACTCGGAAATAAAATTTTAAACCTTCAGCATATTTATCTCGTAATTTGTATTAACTGTATTAACTTTCCAGTCCTCTTTAAAAAAATTTAAAAGATCATTAATTACACTTTCATGCTATATAATTGACGACGGATGAGTTTAATGTTATGTTAGTCGCCCAGCTTCAACTTCTCTTAAAAAATGCGGAAGAGGGAAGTTTATTTTTTTGCTCAAGATTCTATATAATATAAGGGTTCCTGTAAAATGTAATTGCAAAGCTCACGACTTTCACGCCCTTTCCTCTTGGGGCAAGGAGGGAGGATAACAATATAATCTCTCGGTATAGCTTCCTTTTGGAGTTCTCTTTTTTAGAATCTCGCACGACTCCGAATTAATCACAATTATAAATTAAAATATGACTATAGCGTCACTTATTGGTGCCACGTATTCAAGTTGCCTTTTCCACGGCTACCTAGATGTGCTCTCGCGGTGGGATGAAGTCTCTCCAAGAATTCATGAAAAACTCAGGGGAGAAAATCAATAAATATGGAAAAAGGAGCCACTATTGTCCACAAAATAAATGTTCAATCTCTATATAAAAAATATATATGTGGACATATAGGACAAAACATTCATTACAAGATTACTTTCTTCTCATACAGAACGTACCCAGTCAAAAAATGAACTTACAAATTGAGCTTCTTAGATATGGAGGGCAATATCCCTTTAAATGGGACGTTTGGGAGGGATTAACTGTAGGCAAACTTTAATACTCTCAAGCGTATTGTGGAACAAGTCAGCGGTGCCTACCCCTCCATACACTACCTATTGATTAAGCCTTCTTGCTCAAGGCGAATGGAATCTCTAAACGGTAGTGAATCGTGTTCCTCTTTCACCTGCCCTCGAAAAGTATGTTCCGCATTGTGATTGGCTTGGGAGTTATTTCTTCAGTGCTAGGAACAACAGGCTTTGCAAAGATAAGCTGGAAATAAAGACTTGGGAGTGTTCACAGGGCATGTTTTGTTCGATTTTTGAAATAGGACTAGCTCCTTCTACCATAATTATCAGGCAAATATAACGCTAGTGTGGTGTCATTACTAAGTATAGAACTTTCGGAGATGTGACTCGATTTCAATCCTTCACAAAATCGTTTCTTATAAACTCCATATGTTGAAGGGTTTGGGAAGGGCCACTTTAGATATTGATAGGAATTTAAATGTAAATATTCTCACAAGTGGCGGATGGAAAATTTTCTAATAACAGGATAATTCATAGAAAAGAAAGCGATTGGATCGGAGACAAGTTAGCTTACTCTAGAGCTCGATTAAACTATCGATCCCCTTATTAATAGCCCAGTGATCTCTTTCGAAAATCATGAGATAGCATCTGAGCTTTATAGAATGTCGACCGAAAAGTTACCTCAAATCTAGTTAGGGGTCCTCTGCATATTCTCGTATATAGAAATATAGTTTTTATTTGATAAACATAACTAAGTGGTTCTCAGTTATATAGTAGAGGTATATAGTTGTGGGATACTCTGTATTACATCACATTATTCTTATTGCAGTTGATAAAATTTATTTTTATGTTGTCATAATAGTTACATATTTAATAAGAGTAAAGCTCTATTTACTCATTTAAAAAACACCCTTTTTTCATTTCGGAAGTGAGGGAATCATCTAGCTCAATCCCTGTAATGGTTTTTGCTTTTAAACTAGTCATGTTGTTTAATCCGAGGAAGATACGCATAGGTCTTTCATATTGTGTGAGTGTGTGAGATGAATAATATAATCTACCTTTCTGTTGTACTTATTAAAGTATCTAAAAATCGTTTTAATATATTTCCATTGTGCTGATAATAATAAATATAATATATATTTATATATTATATAAATTAATATATAAATATTATATATAATAATATAACAATTTAAATATAAACAAACAGGTAGCTATTATACCTAAAATAATCTCATCATTAAAAAGTATTTAAAAGTCAATTGAGGTCACACGTGAGGCTACGTTTAATTAAGTTAGGACTACTGTACTGACATATAATGTGAAGCAGCTACAAAGTCATCAAACTGACACACTATATATAATTATGGAAGCCAACTAATAACAGAGCATTATTCAATCAATCTATAGATCGGAAGACGTAATGAGGTTGGGACTGCGCACAGATCGCCCCCGCTGAAGGTTGATCAGTCGCGTGCCTCAATTTTACTATTACGAGTTAATTTGCGCGGCCGATGCAAGACACAAGCACAAAGTCAGGAGATTTCTCTGCGAACAACGAATGATATAGAGTATATGAACTTGCGGCAACTACACTCGTGGGATAAGGCTAATAATAATATCTCAATCAAAAAGTCTCTCTAACTTTTGCCTGGGCAGCGTTATATTATATTATAGTTGATATATACTTTGGCATAATCATATTCGTTATGATATATTATTTAGGCAATCTTATTTCATATAAATTGTCACTTTGTGTCGATTCCAATTCTACGTGAAATTGAGGTTAAATTATTAATATCCCATCATCTCTCTCTCATATATATTTATTATAGTCAAATTATTATGCTGTACTATCGATTATATTATATAAGTGACTGCAGTCATAATTAACTTATGTGGACAAAGAATTCAACTTTGTGACACCCACAATACAGTATCGAGAAAACGTTTTTTGATTGCGCAGACTTGAAAGTAGTATAAATAACAATAGACTAAGATACTAAAAATGTATCTCATAATATTGGCGGCCCCTAACGTTATTAAAGTTTGTAGTAGTGGTTAGCATGTACATTTACTATATAATTAACATAAAGATTACAATTTGCGTATCAACTGATATATATATAAGAGTATTAGTTTATACTGGCGGGCCACACGTGAGCAACTTGGCAAAAGATCCACTGTAGCGGTGACCACCAATACGGTTGAAGTATAAAAACTTACTCCGGCAAAAAGTTTATATCTAAATATATTTAGTACCGCATAATCGTTATATATATAAGTTGGAACTGGCGCACCACGTAGGGATAAGCAATCATTTGCTAATAATAAGTCACTTAGCTGTATCCACGTGTAAATAGTAATATAATATTAATAACCACAAGTTCAATTGCGGCACCGTAAATAAGTTGAACTGCGCACATATCGTGAATGACATACTGACAATAAATAGTTTAATCATGTAACGCCCACGTAGATAATGATTAAAATAAACTACATAAATTAGCACTAAATTTGAGACGCACAATTTATGTAATATACCGGAATTATGTAGGATACTTAGCTGATACTATACATACGTTGATAATATAGGCAAACTGCATTAATAAGTCCCACTTGAGCGCACTAGTATTAATACATTAAATATAACAAATAATATGGTGGAGTAGGGACAAATTGGTACTGCAGTATTATAAGTGACTTGCAGATAATCAATACTAGATGGATTGATAATCAATAACAAAGTCAATTAGTACGTCTCTAACGTATAAATGTATTAGGCTTGCGCAACCTAACGTGAAGCAATATAATATAATTATATTATATTAAGAACTAATAAGTTACAATTCTGACGCTAGATAATAATAATTTATCAATAAGACAAAAGGGGAAACATATATGCTTCAAGTGAGTGAGAAGGACAGAGGAAGTCAAGGGAAGGAAAACCAAATAAATGTATGTCATATAAAACAAATCGAAATCAAAGAATGTCTGCGTCTAGCAATTGGCGAATGCATCGAAAAACCGGTGTGCAGACTCCGGAAGGTGTCCATGTAGCTCGATCCCCGTCTCAAATAGGCATGATGAACGATTATTTGAGTAGCAGGGACATTTCTAAAGGTCCATCATATGATTCCAAAGATCTTCTCCTTATTCAAAACATTGGTTAGATAAGAATCAATCATTATATAATTTCTAGCTTGTGTCTAAGTTTTAATTATAATTTATTTTTTGTACTCAAAACCGCGCAGAGAACTGCCTTTGTTAATATATATGTATTCATAAAAAGACTGTGGGTTTGTTATGCTTCTCGACATCTCTGATCGCGTTAAAAGTGTAGAAGTTGTACGTCTTCCAGCGTGTGTAGGTGTCACACAAGATGCAACCAAAAAAATGTTATTGTGTTCAATATGGGTATAATGAATGCAAAGCGCAGAAGACAGATTAGTTCAAGAGTATTACACTGAATTCTTAGAACGAGTGAAAAACCATTTGACAAACTGCAACATATAAGCCACGAATCAAATGATGACCGACATTCGAATTCACTATAATAGAATTATATCTCAACAGCGTATAGGAAATATAATAATAAAATCAATAACGACAAAAGAAATATATAAAAAAATAATAATTATTATACAATACTATTAGCAACTACTGTGGAGAAAATAATAAAGCTTGCATCATAGCATAGGTCTCATATAAAATACTAAACAATAAATATATAATAATAAAGTCAATAAATAAGCTGATACAGAAAAATACAATAGCGCAGATAATATATTAAACTTGTGACCATCAAATAAATAATCACGACCCTTAAATAAGGGTGCTTCCAAAATATATGTATATACTAGTTAAAGCGCAGAGTATAAAAATATATCTCAAAAACTGCTATATATAATATATAAATATTATAATAACTGCGTCCTCTGAATATAAAAACCTCAAGGGCACTATATCATAGAGTTCCTAAATAAAGCACAATATAAGAATTCTATTAATATATAACAATAGCGCATTAAATAATATCATATATAATATCTAGCGGCATATTAGAAAAATATAAAACTATGCAGATACTGCAGTAGTGCTCTCCATTCTAACACCCAACTTTCTCTCTAAAAATCCATATTCTCTATCTTTATCAGAGTGCTCGTGTCGAGAAAAGGAATGCTTACGTCATTCAATATGTTCGCGGAAGACGATAGTCTACGTGAGTACATTTTTTAAATACTACCAAATTGGCTCACACTTTAGCGGCTTCTTGGCGATGTATACAACTTACAATACTTAATTCAAACTGCACAGCAGAGTCAAAGCATAAAAAATATTCAACAGCGAAAAAAAATATTCAATGGCGCAGGGGGAAAAACATCATTTTCAACTGCTGGCGCGTGGATGTGTTAAATTAAACAACGCACTGGCTCTAGTAGATCACTTAATCAACTTGACTCATAACAAATAACAAAATCACTCCAAAAAAGTTTGTCAAAAACACTAAGCAGCAAGGAAATTCTTCTCAAATCAGAGAATGGATCGAGGTTTAAGCCGCGGAAGGTACACTAAATTTATATATCTTCCAAAATTCTTTAATGCGCAAACTATAATAAATATCATACGTTGAGAGACGCGGACTATATGAGGATATCAATAGGTTCGAGGAACATATTATTCACACCTAGATCCTGACATATTCGCAGCTAGTTTTGAAAGGGATGCGATGTCACAGAGGCAAAACCAGGACCTAGCCAGTCTCGCGCAGGACGCGTTCTCTCCCCGCCACCAGCACAGACTTTCAACTCGATTGTATCCATCCTCTATGTATCTTCCAGGGACCGCACCGTTTTCGGCACCAGAGTCAAGCCGCATATTCTAGTTCTTATCATAACGTGGAACGGTGGAGCTAAACGACCAACACGTCGTATTTCTCTACCGGGGCCCGCGGATTTAAGGCCAAGATTGTCCAGCTCAATCCTTGGCCACCGCACCGTCTGTGTCGCAACCTCGGATTATGAGACAAGACCTTTGCTATTAACTCGTTTCATTCATCCGTGACTGCAGCGCGCACCGGTTTTCGCACCTATCAAACCTTTCCCTCTAGATTTTTCTCCTTCAGCATTTCAATCGAGGAGAACGCTTGCACCTACAATCTCTTTCACTTCTATTGTCACCTCGAAAAAAAGGGGTGTCCCGTTTTGCGTCTATCTCTCTCGACATCTCTCTTTAACTCTCGCGATTATGCGCTATTGTCTTAATTACTTATTATACCTCTTTTCTCCCTTAGATCGAAATTGAGTCTGAATCATTTTATTCTCACCTCCATATATATAGCTGATGATATTTAATTATAATCTATGTCCTCATAAGAGCCTTCTGCCTGAATCTATACCCTATACGAATATGCTAGTAGTTTACGAGAACGCAAAATTCAGATACTGAATTATCCTTTTATCCACTCTCATAATGACGACATTATAATGTATTACAGGCTTATCGATACAACTCGATTTTGTTCTCTGAAGATCTGTTTCAAACTTTTATTTTATGTGTCGAGTAAAGATACTCAGTATATATGTGGGTTTATTAGGCACATTAAATATGAGCAAAAGTATTATCGAAATAAAAAGGATATTAAGTTCTATACAGAAAAAGCTAATGGTTAAAAAATTACATCTAGGTCATAATCTATCACTGCTTTTCTAGAGTGCGCTCAATTTAGATCTTTCGTTGTTTAGATACATTATGCAGGTATAATTTAGTCTAAATATCTCCGCCAAGCGGTTCACACGATAAACCCATATGTTTCAGCTAACTTGTGACAACTACCGAATTCTATTAAATGCTTTATAATCTAAAATTTTTTACACACAGAAAGGAGATATATATAAGAAACACAAAAGAGGTGACGTACTTGAATGTTAAATTATATAGTCTTTTAAATCCAGAAGTTTGATTCGAGAACGTTATTTATTTGTCTCGATTATGAGTGAGTATTATTATTTTTCCAGTTCGTTAACCTCAAACCTGTATTTCTCTTCTCATATCTGGTATTTAACCCCAATTCTCTATACTCCATCCTTCAACGACCTAAATTTCTAGACTTTCTAATTGAATGTCTAATTTAGTGTATACGTTTTGATATAAATCGGCAGTATTGATTAATGTCATATTTAATATATAAGCTCTATTAACATTTAAGTTTGTCAAAACATTTCGAACCTAAATACTTTGATCGAAGGCTAATGAGACAATTCAATAACTATGTTATTAGAATCGGAGGAGATTAGTACCCATTACTTCTATTGAGGACAACGTTAAATTGACCTGACTTGATCTCCAGTCAATAATTTAGTTTTAAACACAGATTTAAATTGTTAGATTTTCCACCTTCACAAGGTGCAAAAGTTTACGGAACTTTATCACCCTCCTCCCTAGTAAGGTAGGATCGATCATATATTGCACAGCAAACTTTCAATTTTATTGACACTAGGAAGTGAAGAAGTCTAAGGATTTTATATGACAAGCCCCAAATCAAATACATTATATTCCTCTTTCGAGTTACGAGCACTCCCTCACACTAATCTAGCGTTCTGGATATCTTTAGATACCGCGTTCTGTCAACTACATGTATTGCCCTAATGTGGGTTGATACAATCACATTTAACTCTCCATATTTGTTACTTCTCCTTCCAATTAGTGAATATTATCCGTTCTGGACGAGCTCGAATCACCGGACAATCTTACTACCGTCTTTCTTCACTTCTTAGGATGTAACTTGTAGAGGATTGAGCGTAAAAAATGAGTGATTTAAATACTTTATGGTATAAGTAATATTTCCGTATCCACGCATCATACCAATAATGATATTTATTCCAATTTTTCAAATAATTATTAATCTATAAAACAAAAAGAGATGAATTACTCAGTCATCGAGTAATTATATATATAATATATATAATATAACGCACATGTATTTCAATTACTTCAATTATTGATATCTTTAATAGTATGGTTACTGAAGTAAGCATTATATTCTTTTAATTTTAGAATAAACTTTCCTTTTCAGACTTAAACAATATATTAAAAAATCAAAGCTAGATCTAGTATACTAGCCTATATATATTATATTAAGGTTTTTGGTGGATTTGAGCAAAAGTGGAAGCCAGTATATAAAGTATCTCGTAAGTTTTTACATGATATCCGAAAATATAATAATATATAGGTTACATTATTATAAAACTCTCTCTCTCTCTCTTCTACTTCTCATCTCTATATATATATTATTATTAATATTATACTAATATTATTGATATTATTTAATATATATTATATATATTAATATATAATAATATATATATTAATATATTAATATATATATATAATTATATATATTATATTAATATTATATATATATATATTAATTAATATTAATATTTATTTGAGTTCTCTTATTGTAATCCAGGTGGATAACTACTCACATCGGAGGGTACTTCACATAATAAGGATAAATAATAGGATATAAGCTGGTCACCAGATTATAGGTTAAATAATCAAACTCCATGTGAGTGGGTGTCCTTAGGTGATCATATATCAATTAATTTATATATATGTATCAGGACAAGACCTGCCGATATGGGCAGATAATGTGAGTAAACAATATTTAGTCAATTTCAACCAAATTCCAAGTAATACATAAAGAATTAGGCATAAATATTAATATAATTTTATCCTTACAGTGTAATAATATAAGTCTTAAATTATTACATTAATAAAACATAAAAAATTTCTTAATTATATGTTATAAATAGAGGTGAATATTATCTACTTTTCTTGGATAGATATACTAAAGAAAATATGAAATTTATAACTGCTATATATAAGTGGGATTATAAAGTATTTACAGATTTAAGAATTTATGAATAACATTTAGACGACAATAAAATTTGTTAAATATGGGATTAATTTCATTAATAATAAAATACTGATTTCTTATATGTATATTCTATATTGGTATTTAACGCTGGAAAAATCGAAAATATTTAACCTTTCACCATAAAATTTGTACATCCAACGTGACAGGTACTTATGTATTATTGTGTTTTAAGATTATTATACTGATACTAAGTATTCATAACCTACCACGAGACCCATATCAAAGAAAATCATACGAGGCAGCCAGCAAGCTGATTAGGGTAAATATATCCTATTATACTCCTCGATTTAGGTTGAGAGCTTTTCTCTGGTAGTTTTTCTTTGCGATATACTATATTAGTTTTAAAAAGAGAGTTGGAGTATGGCGCGGACAAAGGGGATCAAAATATCTCAAGTCAAAAATAAAATAGGCAGCTAATATATTAAAAATAAATATAAAAATAGAATAAAATATAAAAAAAAATATAGATAGATAAATATAAAATAATCTCCCAACGCCAAATTACAACAACCATGATAACAATTAACTAATAGCCGTGGATAATTAAGCTCATTTCACAATTCTCGATCTATAGAAGATTACAAAGATATAACAGCTAATATACCAATCTGGGTCCGACCGTTTTTTTTCATAATCTCATTGGCCTTCAGTAGTGGTTTGTGGTGTGCTGATGACGTTAAGTATAGGAGAATATATGTGAAAGTGGGACAACGTCTGATTATTAGGTAGTATACTTGGAGTACTCGATGATTACATTTTAATAATTTAATATATATATATATATATATATATAATATTATACTATACATTTAATATATGATATATTTATAATTATTAATTCTATATATTATAATAATATATTTATCAATATATTAATAATAAGTTAATTTTATGATAATAAATAACATAAGAAAAAGAAATATATTATTAATTATATATTAAATATTTAATATATATATTAATTATATATAATTAATATTATATTTGCATCGTATAATTATAATTTATAACTTACATGATTTCAACTAAGAAATACCTATCGAATTTTTATTTAATGATGGCTTTACTATAGTCTCTTACATATTCTCACTCCGTTAAATTTGTCTTGGCCAACCCTCCCATTTGTTCTGTGTGTAAGGTTAATGTGTCAAATATCCATCATCGATTGCGGAGGCCTCTCAAGTATCATTAACATTCACCATTTTAATAGTCTTATATTTTCAATGGATTGCTGCCTCCTATAAAATATCATCTTCTTAATATTTTATTTTATTTATTACTTTATTTTTATTTTATTAATTTAAATTTTATTAGTGCTTATCAATTTTAATGAATCGGTTTTAAGAAGATGAAATAATGTAAGTGTATATATGATTTTTGTGAATAATGGCATTATAAATAATAATAAAAAATTAAAATTGATCCTATATATATAGGTATATATATAAGAGTGTGTGTGAAATATATAATATTTAATTATATATATATACTAAAATAATATGCTAAAAAAATTTGGCTGTGTCTTGATATATATATCCATATCTTTGGGGGAAACATAAATAAAATATAAGTTTTTATTTAATTAAGTAATAAATAATTAAATATATTAATAAGGTGAGGGTCTATACTTGTCCTTCTCTTTAAATTCCAGATTCATACAATTTAATGTGTAGAATTTAATTTAATTCAATAAATTTTAATAAATTATTACGTCTAATCATGTGTTTATATTCATATAAAACTCGCTCAGATGGGACGTTTTGTTTGACAAAATATAATGGTAAGGCAATCGAGTTTCCTCTGGACGGCAAGCCTTAATTTTGGATTTTATCAACATGCCATTTTGCGCGGCATATGCTATATTTTATTGTAACAAACGGCAGATTCGCTTCTGGTTTCTTAGATTATAAATCTAACTAGGATCAGACATTGTATTATTCCGTTATCCTATTTTGTTATTCAGCATAAGTTCTCCTATAGTTTAAACTAAATGTTTATATACCTAGAGCTAAGGTATTTCCAGATGGACTCTATTTACGTACCATACCGGCTTAGGCTTAAGCTATGTATTATACTAGTTATTAACTAGCACGTGTTTTCCATAATGTTTCAGTATCCTATATTTAAGTGAATAAAGTTCCTATGTAGGCGAGGTTCCTCTGAGGCTATTTTATACTGCTCCGGCTCTAAAATAACTGGCCTGTATCACGACGCGCCAGTCCTTTAAATATAATGATCCAATAATATTTTATAATTAATAGTGTGATATATATATTATGATCTCGTGTAGTCTCTATAATAGTTTAACTATAAGATTTTTCCAGAGCTCAGGTCTTACCTGAAAGTATATATTTTTATCAGCCATCAGTCATAAGCTTAGGCCCTAGTAGGTATTATTATGTCCGATTATGTTTACAATTTTGTTATTCATAGGTTCACTATATATAGTTTATAAATACTCAATAATATGTGTTTCCGTGACGGATATTTTTTGCGGCCATAACCCAGTTTATCTTATGGCTCAAAGGAAGGCGAAGAACTCCAAGTTCATGAGTATAATACTTAATATATATTGCTCTTATAGTTGAGTTTTCTTATAATTATTTTATTTGTATTATTCTTAAATAGGGTTCCTATATATATAGTATATGATTTAAATCATAATATTAAGTATTACTATATATAATATAATACTATAGGATAGTAGTATATAGTCCGTAAGGCTATTTTACGCCATCCGTGGAACTTAGCTAAAGTGCTCTTTGATTATATAACGTTCCAGTATGTTAGTATAGGTATACATTACTAGTGTTCCTCAGTGTATTCCTAAATTTTATGTTAATTCACTAGAGGTCTATATGATAGTTTAACAATAATATAGTTTACTCAGATTCCGGGTTACCGAGGCTTCTTTATTTAACTATAGCTTAAATACCGGCTTAGTGATACTTAGGCTTTTTTGTTACTATTATAAAGGAACTCCCTTTACTTATTATTTACAGGTTCTTCTCTCATAAAAAATATTAATCAGTATACTTCAGTTTTTGCTCCTTAATTACTTATTTTATGAGAGCCCTTTATATTCATCATTTTTTACTGTTTATTCATAAATATAAATATATTTTAAATATATATAATAAATATATATATAAGATTTCATATAATATATATATAATTTAGAAAATGTTCATATAATATGATAAAAAATTATTTTTTTAATTATTGATTTTTAAGTTAAAGATAAACTCTTCAGGAGATACGAATCTGGTAATTAAATTTTTCTTATCAATATTATACTTGTTTAGTCCTCTTTTCTGTTCTACATGCATTTCTCTAATTTATTGGTAGCAGTTCGCGGAAAGTCCTTCTTGAAAAAAGAATCAAAGTGTTAGTCCTCAAAAAAAAATAAACAACAATTAAACCCACTTCTTAATATATATGCTAGCATATTTGATTAATATTTATAAATAAGCAATTTTAACATTTTCTTATATTTATATATTCAGCCATACTTAAATTAAAAATCTATTTGTGAGATACATATTAATATTAAGTTAAATTGAATTATATATATATTCTCTGTTCTCTCATATGGTTCTTCTCCTAGCTCTTATCTTTATTTTCATGACACTAAATTACTTAGCTCTTCAATTTGAGTAATTTTTCATGTTTTATAAGTTTCATTTCTATAATTCTAGGTTGGTAATGTTTAAGATCTTTTCTTAGTTTTCATGCCGTCTGATCAGAAACTTATTACATTGATGTTATATACTTTCCCAAATTGTCATTCAAACACCCATCCTTATTTAATAATTCTCAATATAGTTTATCATTTTTTGCTTCAGCAAACGTGTATGACCTATAGCTTCAATTAGGTGTTGTTGGCAGTTATTTTACTACTAAGTGTAACATATGCTATATATAGTAACCTTATTAGATATCTCCGACTCGTACTCTGAGTATATACGCTAGAACCGCCTCTGAGCGAACTATCCATCGTTTATGTACCACACGCTGTGAGATTTTTTGTGATCATATTGTTACGCTGCATATACAATATTGCTCGAGATATAGCCAATTTTATTTATTTTATTACATTTTATAGTATATGTAATATAATCTTATGACATTTGCGTAACATATATTCTTACATTTATCCAACTTCATTCTGTTAAATAATTTTTCTCATCAGATATTATTCGATACTATAAATTTATTACTGAATGATATATATTTTATTATTTACTCCAAAATCATGATTATTGACCTAACCTGCGGGATTATATCTAATTTATAATGTTTTATAATTGTTATTAATTATAATTAGGCATTATAAATTTATCATATAGTTGACTTGCAAATTAATTTTTCACGGTTTATGTTATACGAGGTAGCTTCTTCATGAGTCAGGTCACTGTGTCACCTCAGTATTATTATTATAGTACAGGGCAGGTAAAAATCTAGGTATCTTACAATCTGATTCATAGTATTATATAATAATATTTTGCAATGAAATAATGAAGCAAATTAAAATTTTTAGTTGCACAGGTATTATTTACATTGATATAATTATAATTTTATCTATTGTTTATTTAATATAATATCAATAATATAATAAATAATATATTAATATTTATATTATTTATTTAGGATCAATATTATTTATTTATATTTTTTGAATTAATTTATTATTATTTTATTTGCTTCATTATATTATAAAATGATTATACCCTCATCCATATAAATTCAATTTCATTAGTATATTACTGAAAAATTATTGATTTTTAAGTGTAGGATAATGCTGTAATCAGTAATAATCAAGCTTGATCCATATAATAATTAATCGGTAATAAACCACTAATTTATAAATCGGGGACTAATTTATTTTGGATAAATAACTTATATGGAATAATTATAAAGATTCTTTTTGATATTAATATGAAAACGCACGATGTAAGTAATCCTAAAGGATTACATTCGTTTAATGCTATATTATAATTTTGTTATTATTTTTGTCTAGTTTTTAAATAATACTCCTTCTATATATACGTTTATATTAATATAATATTATATTTGGGTGAGTGTATATTTCAATGTATATATATATAATTACTATATAATATAAATATAATATATAATATATATATATATATAATATAATTAATTATATATATTATATAATATATAAAATATTAATATAATTATTATATTATATATTATATATATATATATATATAAATATATAAACCTCAATATAATGTAATTGAATAATAAAATATTAAATTATATATATTTGATAATTTTTGATTTCAATTTCTCTGATAGTTTATTATATATCAATTAAAAATATATATTTATTGATGTATTATGTTTCCTATATAGTATATAGAAATAATTCTTAATCGAAAATATTCGTAATATAGAGAGCGAATATAATACACTAATGTATTTATAATATAATTTATAGAATTAATGAGTTATTTATATAATATATATTTGGTATATTTCAGTAATAAATTAATATCAAATAAATCATTCATAATTCTCTCCAGAGTGAAGGAATTATATAAATAAATAATATTATATATATAGGCATATAATAAAATAATATAATAAATTTATTATTACTCTAAATAGGATGAATAATAGAAGTACTGATTGGACATATTAACCATTGATTTGTTAGAAGATATCTTATGGACTACTATTCGAGAATTGGGGCATTTTACAGTACGATGTCTGGACTGAGTAGTATTTGCTTATTTAAATTGTAACTGTATATATTATATATGCTATATTACAATTGTATTTAATTATATTAAATATAATTGTAATTTTCTATAATATTATATATATAAAATAATATATATATATTAATAATTATATATATATATAAATATATATATATATATATATAATATATATATATTATATATATATATAATAATTATAGTTATAATATAGATATATATATATATTATTAAATAAATATATTAATATAATAATTAATATTATATATATATATATATATTATATAATATATTAAATATAATATATATAATTATATTAATTAATATATATATATATAATATATATATATATTAATTATTATTATTAATTATATTATATATATATATTTAATAATTTTTTATTAGCATTTTGTATTATTGGTTTGTAATATATATAATGTCTGATTTATGGATATAAATGTTTTAAGATATTAAAGTACAGTTTAGAATTATATTTTATTCTTTTTCTTTATTATTTTTATTTATTTAAAATATTAATATAATATTATTAAAATATTTATTATGGGTCTGTTCTTATTAGATTATCCGCTCATAAATAATTTTACCATTTATAATTGATATTCTATATTTTAGCATTCAGTAATATTGATTTCGGAATATATTTAATTGCTTAAATACTGAGGCATTTAGGGAGATTATATTTTGCATATAGATAGTATATTTGATGTATAGATATTTATCTATTATTAAGTTATACTTTATTATACATATATAAACATAATATAATCAATAATAAATTATATGTTACCCTCATAGTTTTCTATGGTTTCGGGGTTATACAAAATAACGGACACTCCAGTCGTCACTAATATACCTAAATAACAAATCTAATAAGATCTTTACTATATTGGCAGAACTTAAGTAAGGGTCCACTTTTTTTTAAATATTTTATATTAATTGTATTATACATATAGGGGTACGTGGGGTAATTATTTACAATTTTGGAGGATATTGATTATATGTTGTTAGTAGTGAAGGACGTTTAAATAAACATTCTCTAAGTGTGTTATATTTACTATCCAGGCTAATAATTATGTCATTAATTGGGGGCCTGGCTATATGGTAATAAATATATATATATAAGTATTTCTTCAGTTATCTCGTTGTATATGTGTATTTGATGTAGAAGTTTTCATCATACTGGTGTGGTTTATGTGTTGGGCCCTGGTCCATACGGGTTATCTAAATGAAAGTGATGAGAGTTTTGCCACATATGTCTCGTAGGTGAATTACATAGTTATTATGTGTAAAACCTATTCTGACCATAAATATTTGTTTGAAATGTGTATTAGTATAATCTTATTTGTAGGCGTTTAACTTGATTTATATTTTACTACGTTATAGGAATAGGTAGTTAAATCATAGGGATAATTTAATTGGTATTTATATTTATTTAGGCCAGTTTAATTGATCTGTATTAATTTTGTTGTGTTTCAAGTATAGGCATATTATATATTAATATCATCATTAGTTGTATTTTTATATTAGTTTTACTTTTAAATAGTATATAAATAAGATACTTACGATTATATATTTTTGCGTTTAATTTTATAATTTAATCGGAAAAGGGCATCAGGTTAAGTGATACGATATTTGTTGGTTGATAAATAATTTGGAAATCAATTAATAACACTAATAAGTTTAAAATTAAATTTTAATATGTAATTTATGTCCTTATATATAATATATATATAAATTATAATATAATATATTATAATATTAATATATATTTATTAATATATATATATATAAATTAAATATAATTATATATTATATATATAATATTATATAATATTATTAATATATATTATAATATATTATATATATTATTTATTATATATTAAATATATTTAATATTAATAATATATATAATAATTAATATTATATATATATATATTACGGTAGTAGTGAGTATTGTCATAGGGATAGAGAGGTAGTTTAAAACCATAGCTAATGATTTTTA
>JABUQX010063723.1:10000-29948 GCA_015478945.1 Trachelipus rathkii | reverse complement strand
TATGTATGTATGTATGTATGTATGCGTTTGACAATTACAATATTATTAAAATAGATTTTTATTCTTGTTCCCGACTTTACTCAGTCTTTATATATTATATATATATACTATTATATATATATATATATATATTATATATATCATATATATAATATTATATATATATATATATATATATTATATATATATATATATATATAATTATATATATATTATATATATGATAAATAATGATATATAAATATATATATAAATTATATATATATATATAATATATATAATATATAATAATATATATATATATATATATATATTATGATATATATAATAATAATATATTGGTTAATATTGTACACTATATTATAAATACTAAATTTCTTAATATGATGTTATAAAATAGTATAGTCTATATACAACATTTATTAAGGTATACTTATACTGATAATATTATATTATTAATATATATATTAATATTGATTAATATTAATTATATTATATTATATATTATATTATTATTATATATATATTGATAATGTAATTTAATTATTATATTATTATATTAATTATCGATATTATTTATATTATATTATATATTATTATTATATAATTAATTATAATTATATTAATTATATTAAATTAATTTTAAAACTATAACTTAAGCAGATTGGAAGTTGGTAACTTTGTTAATATTATAATTAATATTATATTACTTATTATATATTGAAGATGAGTCTATGTAGTGAATATGAACTCGACCCTACCTATTCCGCCCAGCTCCAGAAAACATAAGTTATACTAATTAAAAATATATCTAATAGTATACTATAGATTAATTTATAAAGTATATAATTAATATACTACTATATATAATATTGTATATCATATTATAATATAATATATTAATAATATTAATATATATATATAATATATATATATATTAATATTATAATATAATATAATATATCATATATAATTAATAATATTATATATAATATAATAATATATTATATAGTCCATCACTAATATATATTATATAACTTATATATAACTATATATTTAAATATAGTATCATATTATTAATATATTAATACCGTGTACACACTAAGATCAGTCTTGAGATGCCACAATACTACAGCGTGAGAGGTCTACAAGGTTCACAAGTCGTCCAACTAGTGTCAGGAGTATTAATAAGAGCAAACATAGTAGTATTTTAGTCATAAGATTTACAGTGCTAAATTATAATATATCAAGAATACTATTAATATGATAGTATATAATAATACATAAATATACTGATATATTACCTACATACAAAATTATATAGATCCTAACCTAGTAGGAATAAGACCTATCAACTAGTAAAACTACTACATCAATACCATAAAAATCAATATAGAGTAAGTATAAATTATGATAAAATAAATTTAATTAATAATATCTCCTATACCATAATAAAATTATAACGAATCACTCATAAATTAATATAATTAAATACTCCTATATAAGTTATAATCTATTGAGTTATATATAATAATGCTAATCAGAAATATAGCAAATAAAGTACTCATAAATATAATATATAAATATTTAGATAATAATAATAAATATAGATTAATATATATTGAATATATATATATATATGCTCATGGGTAGACACTAGTCTAAGTATTGGTTCAAACTAAATAAAACGGTAGCAAAAACACTGTTACTGACCATGTATATATATAACTAGCAACTCACTAGGATATTGAAGAATATTAAACAAACACAGTGAGAGTTTAATTATATTGATCACCTTATATAATAATATATACGTACCAGAAGGTACTGAGTTATTACTACTACCTGTATCCCAACTGGCTAAGTTCAACTTTAGATTATATAGCAGTATCAAATGTTTATAGGATACATATATATGTGGAGAACATTTACTAATATTGTACATTAGGGAAAATAATAACAGTTACATGAAATTAGGATTTCACGTTCACTATTTATAGTATCACCGTGAGTTAATGGAGTGTGGAGTACATGTAACGTAACTCAGGACCCAGACACAATCCCAGGTATGATAGAGCGTGGGTGTATGATTACACCTCAGAGCTACAACTCCTAACCCAATCCTTGGTGAAGGTGGGGAGTACACTCAGGCACCCTACCGCAATCTCAACAGGCGATAGTATATGTGGGAGTACATCAGACCCTCCCAATCCAGATGTGAAAGAAGCGACTCCCAAACAGGATTCGAATCGACGTATTTGCATCCCAACATTTGTCATCCTATATCAAATGTCAAATCTGCCAATTACACTTCTACAACCTGCAAAACCTGCAAGCCTTAAATTCTCTTCTCACTCAACCTGCCTTCGGCAGATAGACGAAGATGATAACAACAACAGGTATCTTTATAGAATTAGTTATCAGCTGCGTGTTCCTCTCGCCCAGAAAACCTCCACTTCGACGCCCTTTTTATGTAAATTATCATTTATTAAATTTTTTTTTTTTTTTTTATTAAGAATTTTTTTTCTATGTATGACTTTTGTTGATATTTGTATCTTCTTCATTAGTTGTTATTATATAGGCCCATGTAATAATACCATATATATATAGTATATATATATAAGTATCATATATAGTTATTATATATTTATATATAGATATATATAGCTACTCATAAATATGCATATATTATTAGCACTAGCTATATAGTATAATAAATTATATATACTATCAGCGAAATATATAATAATAATATATTATCCACGTAATAGTGAAAAAGTAACTAAATCGACGAATATTATAATATAATGGTTAGGGCAAGAATAATATAATAAGTTATATATATATTTATAATGTATTTACGAATAATATCCCTCCTGTATATGTGGTTAGTAGATATTATAGTGCTACAGAGTTTAGCTAATATTCTATAAATTATAATATTAAATCCATTTTACAATAACTAACTATATATACATATATAGTAATATATTAAATATATGATTGTGATATATAATATATAATATTTATATATATATATATATGTGAGTGCTATACAGGTTTTATCAGGTATATACTAATATATAAATAATTATCCTATCTATCGTTATATAAGAATTAGTATGTAGTATAATATATATATAATATATATATATATATATTAGTACGTATATATTAATATTATAGGGCCAATATATATTAGATAGTTAATTATATCAAAAGTTATATAAATTAAATTAACAGAAAAACCTTTACCGCGATTTAAAAACACCAAATATCCTAAAAAGCGGTATTTTCAGTAAATATGAAGACATATAAATATACCATATAACATATATAATATAATTACTATCTCGTATGTATATATTATACTGTAGTGTAATATAAGATAGCATCTATATCAGTTATAAAACCATAAGTTATAATTATACAATCCGTTGCCGGATTATAGTTATATATGAGTTGGTAGTATACCTAAGTTTAATCTAAGTATTCAAATAAACCTAAGTAAAATTAAAGTCCGTTCATTATGGGTTGGTATAGTAGTCACTAATTATTATCATAGATAATAATAATATAATTATAATTATATATTATAAATATATAAACCCGACATTACATATTATAATAAATTCTATCGTCTCTATGTATATACAAGATATAGTATATAAATTATATATATATATATATATATATATATTATATATATATATATTATCATATACTATTTTATATATATATATAGACATAGTATATGTATATATATTTATATATATATATATATATATATAGTATATAATATATATATAATATATTAATATTATATGTATGTATAGATTATAATATAGTAATAGTATATGTATAGATTATATCATACATAGTATTAAATTCTAAGTATTTATAAATATTTAAACCACATATATATATATATACTATAATATATATATATAATTATATTATATAATAATATATAATATATATACTACGTGATATCCGAGTAATGTATATGGTAACACGTATATATAATACATTATATATATATATATACACTAGTATATATGTATTATATATATATTATTATATATTATTATATATATAAAAATTAATATATACTATAATATATATAATATAAGTATATTAAATATATATTAATATATAAAACTTTCATATAATAACGATTATAATAAACCTAAGATCCGTGATGTGGTTGAGTATATCATATACAATATATATATAATTATATTAATTAATAGTTATATATAATATATATATAAAATATATAATAACTACTACTATAATTAACTAATAATATAAAATCAATATATAATATTAAACCAAACAGCATAATAAATTGCAAGCTACAATAGATATATTATAATATCATAGTATATATATAAGATAATACCAGTATATATATATAATCCGTATATTACCGTATATAGTATAAGTTATATATATATATAAACGGAAATAAGTATAATATAGTCAATGTACCTAATATATATATATATATACTAATATATATATATATATATTGTTATTATATAAATATATACAAGTATTATTAAATATATATTCCCGTACATAATAATCCGTTATTTCACGTGATATGATCTTGTGTATTATATATATATATAATAGTATAATAATATATATATATATATATAATATATATTATATATATATAGACTATGATATATATAATCAAAAAGTATAAGCAATGGTCTTCAAGTCTTTTCTGCGCTTTCTCAAGACTCTTAACAAAAAATATAATAATATTATATATTATATAATATATATATATATAACAGAATATAATATGACCACCAAGTTATAGTCAAGTTTTATATATAATAGATATATACCTATATTAATTATTAAATTCATATATAATATAATTATAGAGTAAAAATAGTATTACCGTTCATACAGGTTGCTTATGGTATATATTATATATATATATTATAAGATCACATATATAGTTATTATCTAGTATAAATATATATATTATAAAGTATTATAAAAACTCCGATATATTAAATATCACGTTATCGGGTTGAGGCCAGTTACTCAGTTACTAAACATATCGATAATTTTATAAAAATATTCTCAGTTATCACTAGTGAGTCATATATATTAGTATATATATTATATAGCCATAGTTATATTCAGTATTAATAATACTACCTGAAATAATATTACAAACTCCTTAACACGGGTATAAAAGCTAAGTGGCCTTCCCATTAGATGCTTATTCATAGGCTTTCGTCTTTCCTGTTCTACAGAGTAGTCCTTTATCCAATACAGTTTTACCTTCAATGAGTAAATATATTATAGTAATATCTATATTTACTGAATCGGATGTTGACGTGCTGATTCCAACGGGATGTTATTGTTAATTCCCTGATTTTAGAGCGACCTTTCGTAGGCTTCACATATTCTACTAAGGATGGAAGATTAAAATGTGCTGCTGGCGAAGTTAAGCCGTTGGCAGTGTAAAAAATTTTTTTGGATGGATCTTTGCTCGACCGATATTCCAAGCTGGCAATTTTAATAATGGTGGTGGAATCGGATCGCATAATTAAAAATAGACGAAGCCGGAGCCGATACCAAATTGAAATATTCAAAATTAATGGAGCCGGAACCGAGCCGATGGCAAATCGAATATTTCAAAATTTATGGAGCCTGCAAAACAATATTACCGGCTCCAAAACCTTCATTTATTGCTAACCCATGCATGTTAAAGTGTGGGTAACAGAGGTCAAAGAAATCTTTTAAAAAGAAAAATTGAATCTCATATTACCGTCATGTCCTCATCTACTATTGTTGATTAAATATTTAATATTCTTTATAAAAAATAATCCCGCTCTACTCCTCTTTTAACTTCTAACATATTAACTAAAAATAATAAGCTTGGAAAGCGATTTTTCAACATAAGTTTGAAAAACAATTTCTAATATACTCTTTTTACTAAGTAGGCCATATTGATACTTCTAGTTTAAAAAAAGAAAATAGGAATTTAAGTGCACTTGCCAGATTTCCGTGCTTATTTTAAAAAGATAATACTAAATTGCTGAGATAAAAAATAAGTAGATTTTTTTTCTATCCTCTATCTTTAAAATAAATCCTCAAGATTAAAAGCATCTCAGGCCGACCCTGAATTATTATAAGAGGGTAAATAGGATTATAACCTTAATTATAACTGATGTCTGTTTTATGTTGCGCAGCACAAAGGAGTTGCATCGCAATCGAATTTAAGTTTGCGATGGAATGAAATATTTGGAAAGAAATTTTTTTTTTAATCGTATTTTATTTTTTATAAAAACATTGTTTTATTTAATTATTTATCTGAAACCTATGTAAAAATTAAAAGAACCTCTCCAGAGGAGGCTACGAATTTAGAAAAAAATATTTTCGTCTTTAGTTGAAAGAATTATCAAACTAATTAATAATGTTTAGACAAATGAAGAGGAAAAGAAAAAAAAAAAGAAAAAAATAGAGAAAAAAAAAAAAGAAAAAGAAACAGAAAATGAAAAGAAAATTCACAGCAAATGATAAAATGTAGCACGTACAGAAATACACAAGAAAATAGAATAAAGATAGGGGAGAGTTTATATAGTTTTACTCAGCCGTATCTAAAAAATGGTTTTATTTATTTATTATTCTTTACTTATTTTATTTTCTTTTATTCCGTTTCATTTATATAATCTTGAGGAGTTTTCCAAAAGACTTAACTAAGTTTATATAATATATAAATATAATATATAATATATATAATATAATATAAATATATAAATATATAATAATATATTATTATATACTATATATATAATATATATATAATATATATATATATATATAATATAATATAATATATATATATATATATATATATATATTATATATGTATATATATATATATATATATAATATATAATATATATATAATTATATAGTATATATAATACTTATAATTATTTATAATTAAATGAAATATATATAGTATATATAATAAATATAATATATATATGTTATATATATATTATATATATATTATATATATACTATATTATATTATATTAGTAGTTATCTACATGAAATTTAATCTACTTATTGAGATCAAGTTATATATTGTATCATGAGTCATTTATAATATATATATAATATTATATATAATAAAAAATATATATAATATATATATATATATATTAATACATATATTATTTATAATATCATAATAATTTACTATATATTATATATATATTATATTAATATATAGTATTATATTATTATATAGTATTATATTAATATAATAATTTATATATAATATTATATTATATAGATATTATTATATATTAATATAATTATATATCTATTATATATAATATATAATATATATTAATATATATAATATTATATAATATTGTATATATATATTATATAATATATTGTTATTATATTACTATAAGATTTAATAACATACCTGAGTTTGGATTACTATTACTATGATATTCTATATATTATAATATATAACTTATGAAATATATATGAGGAACTCTCACGTTCATGAAATTAATATTAATATATTATATATAAATTATAACAATATATAATATAATAGTATATATATATATATAATATATTATAGTAACTATATATATATAATATATAATATGTAAAATTATATAATTAATTAAAATATAATAAATATTAAATTAATATATAATGGATAAATATTAATTAACAATAAATAATAAATTATTATATATATAAATAATATATACATATATAATATATTAATAAATATAATGAAAATAATATAATTATAAATCAGAATTAAGGGATCAATTATTGATTATTAAGATTTGCAGATTAAATTATATAAAATAATAAATAATAATAAATAATATATATAATAATAATAATGAATGTTAATAATAATATAATAAGAATAATAAATTATTGACTAAATTAATATAAATATAATCAATAATAATAAATTTCATTTATACTTATGTTCCTTGTGTTATTCCTGTTCCTGCTTACCTTTTTCATTTTCTATTTCTATTTCTCTATTTCTTTTGATATATTATTTATCTTTTTCTTATTTTTCTATATAATTAATCCATTAATTTACAATTATATCCTTGTGTGTTGTCTAAACATTTTGTCTTAATATATTTGATTAATCTTTCCACTAAAAGAACGTAACAAATAAAATATTTTTTCATAATAAATTTCGTAGCCTCATCTGAGAGTTCTTATTATTTATTATTATGGAATTAGGAAGTAAAAAAATAATTAAGAAAAAACAAAATATGTTATAAAACGTAAATAAAAAAGATAAAAAACAAAAAAGTGCAAAAAAAAAAGGGGAAATAATTAGTAATAAAATAAAAAATCAATAATAAAAGTTCAAGAATAAATATGAAAAATGAAAATAAGACGTAATGAATGGTAAGCAGGAATCAGGAATAATAACACAAGGAAAAATAGATAAATAAATGAAAGATGATTGAATAAGGTTTACCAACTTAAGATATTTCAATAAAATCATTTCTAAAAGGAATAATAGGTATATATTATAATTTATATTATTATATTTTATTAATATATAATTATTATATTTATAATTTAATAATGTTTCTTTAATTTATACATAAAATCATAAATTTGAAATGGATCGTGTAGTGTGTACTAATTTTAAGTATTTTAAAGTATATTAATATAATATATATAATAATAATATAATTAAATTAATAATTAAATTAATAATTATATAATAATAATATACTTACTATTAATAATTTAATAATATATAATAATTTAAATATTAATATAACTAAATATATTTAATTAATACATTAATTAATAAATTAATAATATATAAATCAATCAATTAATAATATATTAATATAAAATATTATAATTACAATAAATAATAATAATGATATGTATAATATAATATAATAAATTATAATGAATAAATAATAATTAATCATATAATAATGGAAATAATAGTAATAATAATAATTTATAATTAATTAAATAATATAATAATTAATAATAAATATTAATAATATAATAGTATATAAGTAATAATATGGAAATAAGAATCATTAGGTATGATATAATATATAATTATAATATATGTAATATATAAGAATAATAATAATTAATAAATAATAAATAATATATAAATAATATACAATAATAAATATATATAATATTTAATTAATAATTATCTTAAATAATCAACTATCCAATATAAATTGTATATATATTAATATATTTAATATATATATATATAAATAATATAATATAATACATATAATTAATTAATAATTATATATATAAATAATAATAAATTATCTATATATATATAATATATTAATATATAATATAATTTAATTATTATATAAATATATAATTAATAATAATAATATATTACAATATATAATATATAATGATAATTAATGTTATAATTAAATTAACTATAATATATATATATAATAATTATTATATATATAAATAATATATTAAATTACTATATATATATAATAATAAATTATTATCAAAAGTTCATATTTGCTCATATATATATGATAGAATCTAAATTAATAATTAGATATAATAAATTAATAATTTTAATAATAATAATAATGAATAATAGATATTAATAATATAATATAATAAATAATATAGGATAATATATATATAAATACTCGGATATAAATAGTACGTAGATATACTAATCATTCCCCCATGTAATATAGATATCATAGTAACGACATAATATAATAATAATAATATAATTTAAAAATATAATAATAATAATAATAACTAATAAATTAATATAATATAATAATTAATATATAAATATAAATAATTAATAATTAAATAATAATATTATATAAAATAATTAAATACTATGCTATTAGATAAAACCTCGAAATATATACCTAATTATAATTACATCTACTTATCTATCTAGATCGATATTTTCACTACATCTATACTTAATCATACTAAAGCAAACATACAAGTAAATACTAAAAAGAAATAATAAATATAAATATAATATATATATATAATAAATAATATAATAATGTATATATAGTATAATAATATATAAATTTAATAAATTAAATAATATTATAAATAATATAATAAATTATAAATAATAATAATATATAATATATAATTAAATAATAATATAATAATAAATAAATAAATAATAATACTATATTAACCACACCTTTCATAAATATACACTATCTTATTCACACCTTTAAACACCCTATAACCTTTATTATATATCATATACTTATTACCACTTTTACTCATATCTCAATTTCCATCGTATAACATATTGAGCTTTCAGGTTCCTTCACAAACTCGGCACCAGTAACTAAACTATAATTATATGATTGTACCATAAACTATAACTATATAATAACATATCATAAATATCATCTCCCTATATAAGACACGATACGTACAACAAAATCCAATTAGTATAAACTTTAATCACAATAAATATTATATATATACTATAACTACTACTCAATAACATATATTCACTAAAACTACAATCACCGTGTAAAACCTCTCATAAAAAATACTAATTAAAAATAACTCACGGCTAGTCTTATTAATATACATTTATCTATATCTCTCCTAACTTACCTCAAATATATACCTGATTATTATAACTATAGTCAGTCCTGCTATATTAATATTCTACTATATTTCCACTTTCGGTAGACCAGCACTTTTAATATAAATATCATTATATATATGTAAACAAAAATAGCCGGAAATCTTCCCTAATATTTAAGTTATATAATACTTTCCACAATAAATATAATAGATAATACATATTACCACAAGTTATAGTAGTTATTAGTTGTAAGCTTCATAAGAGTTGTCTGCATTCCGTATGCAAATTAATCAACGATTTCTCTTTCTTCATACTCCATACTCACAGAACTCCTTCTTCATCGGTCCATTAATGGCTCACAATTTCGGTTTTGTTCCGGCCACCAGTTCATCAACCTTGTAAGGTCCATCAATGTTGTACCAATTAATATTATCAAAAAAAAAGACCCTGGGTTTTTTAAACCCATTTATCGGTGAGGTGGGTAAGTCTTATTGGAGATAAACTAATAAAATAATATAAAATAATATATTGTTAATTTGTACTATTTACTTTTCTTTTTATCCTACACTCACCCCCCATATTATAAAAATTAATTCTATGCTTCACAACCTATTTTCCAAAAAATAAAATATATAAATAAAAGTTATTTTACCACATATAAAACATTTTCTAAACCATCCATCTGTCTTTTGTCACGCAAGCAGTCACTTGCTACATTCGCAAGACGCTCGAAAGCTTCAAATAAAGACATACGATAAAAACGTATTTACCTTATATAATCAAGCTAGAAAATAAAAATTATAACAAATAGTTTACCACTCAGCCTTTAAAATAGATTCGCAACTAGAACTGATAGTCCCTCATATCACAAGCTTGTTCCCATACACGTATTTCATCTCGCCCAATCATATAAATGACACCTAGTACTCACCATCTTGACAATTCCATTCCTGACCTTCTCTAGTCCTCCTACATTAGCCTTTTTATCTCCCTTATAATATCTGTTACCTCCTTACGCACTGCGCTTTCCAATCCTCTTTACTGTCTCTATCTCAATGCCGTTTCTTTCATTTCACCACCTCGTTAGTATTTCCGTCTTACTGTTTGCCCCTTCCTCCTTCTCATTTTCTGCTCCATCGCTTCTTTTTTGAATCACATTCCCGAATTAACTAACTTACAATAATTTTCCTCTCATATTATCAAATCATTTATTCACTCTTCTGTAATAACGATCCGAATTAAATCTAATTAACATTTATACTATAGATGTCGATAATTTTTCACACTTATAGTTGTAAGGCGATGAACAAATCAAAGATATCAAAACTAATATTATAACTTAATTCACTTTATCTCACTATCCAATAAATCTCAATGCTATACACCAAAGAGACTTTACAAGAATTTAGGTAAACTAACTAAGACCTGAAACAGCCCGGCGAATATAATAGCACCAGTCACCAGAGAAAAAAATAGAAAACTCTCTAAATCACCAGCATTACATTACAGAAGTCCTCTATCAGAGGCCACCTGGAGATAGTCCCACAACACCGAAACTCTCCAGATTTCAATATCTAAAAATGCCGTCTCCTATTTAACTTCTATTCCTTTAACTTCTTTCCTCAAACTCTATTATTCTCTATCTCACATAACTTATTCCCTGAGGCTTCTCGTCCCCACACACACACCACTTCAAAATTTACACCCTCACCACTACCATATATACACACACGCCTAACCATTCCAGATACTCTCACCTCAAATCCTGATAAACTCCATGATAAGCCTCATCTTACATAAACCTCTCATCATGTCTCCATCATGGATCATCCACAGTATTTATCAAACTAGAACAATAAAAATAATACACTAAATTCACAGAATAGATAAAAAATTATCAACCTGTATGTGTGTGTGCACGTATTCACGCAAGTGTTTTCCCACACCCAGGATCTCACTTTTCACAGGCAAAATAAAAAATAGATTTTTATCGAAGAGAATAAATAAATTCAAGTATTCATAATCCCTCTGCCTCAATCGCGACCTATCGGAGACTGCTCAAACACGTATATAAAAAATATACTGTCTATAACTAAAAAATACATAATAAATAAGGGTCGATCTCGCGGCTCAATCAGTGCCACCATAAAATATGTAGCCAGACACACTAATCAGTTACTAAGCCTAACTACTCACCGCGAGTTCATACAAGGATCTTACTATCATCCAACTAGGGTCAGAATTAGACAAGAACTGTATTTTAGTCATTATATATTACAGTATGCATAAACAAAATAATAGCTAGTATAAATCTAAAAATATCGTATATATATCCCACAAATATAAATCCTACGGGTCTAGCCTACTAAATCATTACCACCAAAAATCAATAATAAAGAGTATAAGTGTAAAATTAATATATTATAAACATTTCATAATAATAATCAATAAATAAAATAAGGTCAAAGTTCTTAAATTATGAAAATTGAATGATAATCAAAAGCATAAATATTAAATATTAGAATAAAAAATAAATAATATACATTACAACGAATATTGGTTTCGGAAATTGAGGCAAAGTATATGTCTTTACCAGTATAACTAGAATCATAATAATGATAATATTATAAAACAACACAGTGAGTTTAATTATATACTTAAAAGTGATCACATCATGAGTCAACTACATCACCTACTCAAACTGAGTGAGTACTACCTTAGTATAATATACAGTTACAATATAGTTAATGAGGGAATCATTTATAATGTATTATTATATTTATATCGCTTAAAAAAAAATAACACTATATATATATATATATAATATAGTAAATATGATCATCCCTTAGTTCCCGTAAGTTATACGGAGTACACTCAGGTACCCTCCCAATCCCTAGTTGTTAAGGGGGAGTAAACTCTATTGGCACACCTCACTAATATTACTCCGTTAGTGATAATGTAGTAGCGGTGTAGTACACTCAGCACCCTCCCAATCCAGAGTGAAAGGTGGGGAGTACACTCATGAGGTACCCTCCCTAATCTAGCAGAGTGATAGCGATCCAAATATGATATCCGAGAAGTTAGAATCACTCTCCTAGTGAATGATAGATACCAGTATATATATCATATATATATATATAAATTCCTCAGGTAATGTCCAAGTTTACACGTTAAAACTACCGATTATATAAACCTTCACGTGGATTGGGCCATGATTTTAGTATTAAAATAAAAGTCTACCTCCGGATTGGGCCAGGTTTCTATATTTAAAGTAAATTACACTTCCTAGGTATCGTTGTGAGGACCTAGGTTATCAGTTTAAATAAATCTCTTCACGGGTTTGGGCCAGTATTTTCAGTGATTATAAATTAAAAATCCTATCCGGTTAGTGAGTACCAGGTTTCAAAGCAAAACCCAATATTAAATAATCCTTCCGGTTGGTAGCCAGATTATCATGGAGTATAAAACCCACGATTATCATATATATCCAGTCCTCGAGGTAAGTTGGAGGTCACAGTACAGTTATAAAACCCGAGTATAATAATACACTTGCGGATATAGTATGGTAGGCCATGTATATCAGCTTTAATAACCCGATAATAAATCTCTTACTAACGTCTCGAGTGTATTGAGGCCAGTTATCTGAGTTAATAACCCGAATAAATCCTTCACTGAGGTATATATAGTAGAGTAGCTCATATATCTAGATTAAAACTCCGATATATCAAATCCGTCCGGTAGTAACTGAGTCACATATTATATCCATTAGTTAAATACCTACAATAATAATTCACTAGTATCCACTGATAGGTTGGGTCCAAGTTAATCAGTTTAAAAACCGCGATATTAAAATCCGTTCCAGGTAGTTGAGTGAAGCCAATATCACAGTTTTAAAAACAGAGTTAATAATAATACCGTCCGGTGGTAGCCAGTTATCATGAGTGAGTTTAAAACTACGAATAAAAATGCCGTCACCGGTATTGGGTCCAGTATATCTAGATATAAATCCACCTATAGATATATTAAAATACCGTCCGTCACCTACGTTGGGGCCATTATTCAGTAAAACCCCTGATAATATAAAGCCAGTCCGGATATATACAGTTAGGGGCTCAGATTATCAGTAAAAACCCGATATTAAATCCCGTCCTGAGTGATAGTGGAAGTCCAGTTTATCAGTTAAACCCGATATAAATCCATCCGAGGTTGTGAGCCAGTTATTCAGGTTTGAGTTTATCAGGTAGGTTCCTAGTTTAGGTTATGACAAGATGTATGTTCCACAGTATTTAATTCTAGTATATTTTGGTTCTCCTGGTATATTATGATAGGTCCCTGATAGATAATATAGATAACTCTTCCGATCACAGATTATAAATTATACACATGTTGCTATATTAGATAAATAATAATAATTAATAATAATAAAATAAATTAATATATATAATAATAGAAATTTAAATAATAAAATTAAATATATAATAATAAATTAAATATAATAATAATTATATATTAAAATAATAATATAATAAATTAAATAATAATAAATAATAATTATAATTAAATTAAATTAAACAACAATTAACACAAATGAGTTAATAATAATAATATATAATAGAATGAAATTAAAATATTAAAATAATATAATTAATATAATAATAATATAATTATTAAATAAATAAATAATATTAATAATAAAAAATAATAATTATAAATTATATATAATAATAATATTAATTAAATTAATTGTAATAATATATATAATAATAAATAAATAATAACTATAATAATTTAAATAATAATAATAATAAATATAATAATAATAATAAATAATAATTATAATTAATAATAAATTAAACATAATAATAATAATAAATTAAATAATAATAATATATGGTTAAATTAATAAATATAATAATAATAATATATAAAATCTAATAACAATTAAATTGCTGTTTCATTAATAAATAAATTATTAATCCTTTATTTAACTAATAATATATATTAAATAAATTATAAATATAATATATATAAATTATATATAATAATAATAATTAATTAATAAATAATATATAAATTAATGAATAAATTAAATATGTAAACACATAATAAAATTAAATTAAAAATAAAAATATAATAAATAGAAAATAAAAATATAATAATATATATACATATATATATAAATATAAATAATAATAATAAAATAATAATAATAATAATATAATATAATAATAATAATTAAATATTATATTAATAATAATAATAATAAATAATTAAATAATAATTTAATTCCAAAAACATAATATAGTATATAAATTATATAAATATTAAATATTAATTCATTTAAATAAGAAAATTATAATAAATATTTATTTGAATTATATAATTTCATCAAATATTAACCAAAATTTATTCTTAATATTAAAAATAATAATAATGAACTAAAAACAATAATAAATATAAATAAAATAATAGAAGAGAATAAATATAAAATAATAATAATAATAATAATAATAATAATAATATAATAATAATAATAATAATATAATGATATATAAATTATTAATAATATATAAAATAATTAAATACTACTGATTATATAAAGCATACGTTAATACTAATAATCCTCCACATTAAAATCTAAGTAAAGTACAGTCAGTAAAATAATTAAATATGATAATAATAATTATATAAATATATAATAATACGCTTATAATATAAATTAAATTAATAATAATTAATATATAATAATAATATATATTAAAATAATTAATATAAATATATAATAATTAATAAATATATAATATAATAAATAATTTAAATTAAATAATATAATAATAATATAATACTGTCATATTGATATAATAACCCTAATTAAAAACCTAACCTAATATATTACACACTTTCACTTGTATTCTATCAAATTCATCAAATCACATCTAATCATACCTAATTCACATTAATTCATGGTTAAAAACAATAAATATTAATAAATAATTTAAAATAATTATAAGTAAATAATAAAAATATTAATTAAATATATATAATATAATAAAATATAATAATAAATAATTATTAAATTAAATTAAATAATAATTAATAATAAATAATATTAATAATAAATAAGTAATATAATAAATTAAATTTTCCAACACTTAAATATATACAATATATATACATATATTATCTTATCATCACTACCTTTATTATAAATACCCTATCTTAAAATGTTACTTATTACCCTAGTTTATACTCAACATTAAATTACTCAATTCCATTGCTAAACTTTATCTTCTACTGAGTATTAATCCTTTCAAAATGAAACTCGGCTAAATCCAGTAATTAACATATAAAAATTTTTACAATAATAATAAAACAGTAAAGTGTAACATATTACGATAATTAATAATTATAATCATCTCCCATAAGACACGACCTGACACAAACCAATAGTAACTTAATCTACATATATAATTGATAAAGTAACACCATCAAATACTAAATTCCTAATACTCTAAAAAACTCTCCTGATAACCAGTCCCAAAAATTCCAATTTTAAAATAAATAGTATAAACACGGTACTTGTCTTTTACATTTTCTATCTATTCATCAACTCTCACAATCCTGATTTATAATCAGTCTATAAGTTCCGTTGCTTATATATTTATTACACATATATATTCCACATTAGTATCATTAGACCAGTATTATAATATTTAATAGTAACAATAATAGTCCGAAATATAAATCTTTACCCTAAATTTTAGTAATAATATAAACTTTACCTATAAATTAATAATAATAATCCTGATATACCCGTCGTTAGGGGACCATTATCAGTTTATAATAAACAATTCCCTAGATATAAATCCTATACCGGTTTGAGGGCCAGGTATATATCAGTTAAATAGCCCCGATATATATATTAAAATATACCGTCACGGGTTGGCACAGTTATATATCAGTATTAAAACCCGGATTAATAATAATCCATCCAGTTATGGGTCCAGTTATCAGTTTTAAAATTAACCCGAAATACAATCCGTTACCAGGGTGTGAGGCCAGTTACAGTATTAAATAACCTCAATATAAATCCGTACCAGGGTAATGATTGGGGTCACATTTAATATTCACAGTTATAAAATCCGATAATTAATAAATCTGTTCCTGGGTTGACGCCAGTATCAGAGTTATTAAACCATCAAAAGATAATAAAATCCGCCGGGTTGAAGGCCATTTATCAGTATTAAAAAACCCTGAATATATAATTACCGTCCGGTATGGCCAGTTATCAGTATTAAAACTCGATATAAATCCGTTCACGTTGTTAGGCACAGTTATCAGATATAAAACACCGATATAAATCCATTCCGTTTATTGGAGCTCAGATATTCAGATTTAATAAAAAGCACAGATTTATAATCCATCTCGGTTGAGAAAGAGCCAGTTATCAGTAAAAACTCCAATAATAATCCCTTATTGACCGGGTTATGGGCCAGTTTAATTCAGTATTGGTTATTTCTATGGATAGGTTCTCACAGTTTGTAGTGACTAAGATGTAAGTTCCAGTATTAAATTAATCCTTAGTATTTGGTCTCCGGTTTGGTCCCTTGAAATAGAGAACTCTCCGTCAGATATAATTACACATGTGCATAATAATAAAATGAATAATAATAATAATAATTAATAATAATAATAAAATAATAATAAACAATAATTAATAATAATAGATAAAATAATAATACATAATAATAATTAATAATAATACAAACAATAATAAATAGTAATAATAAAATAATAATAATAATAAAAATAATAATAATAATAATAATAATAACCTATAATACATAACATATAATAATAATAATAATAATTAATAATAATATTAATAGATAATAGTAATAAAATTAATAATAATAATAATAATAATAATAATAATAATAATTAATAATAATAATAATATTAATAATACCAGCTAATAATAATAATAATTAATAATAATTATAATATAAAATAATAATGTAATAATAGTAATAATATAACATAATATATAAACACAATAAATAATAAAATAATAATTAATAATTAATAATAATAATAATAATCAAATAATAATAATAATAATAATAATAATTAATAATAATAATAATAATAATAATAATAATAATAATAATCGTAACCATAATAATAATAATAATAAATAATAATAAATAATAATAATAATAATAATTAATAATAATATAATAATAATAATAATAATAAATAATAATAATAATAATAATATAATAATAATAAAATCGGAACCCATAATAATAATAATAATAATAATAAATAATAATAATAATAAAAGAATAATAATATAATAATAATAATAATAATAAAGATAGATAGATAATAAGAAATAATAGATAATAATAATTAAAATAATAATAATAATGAATGAGAGAATAATAATTAATAAGTAATTTAATAAATAAATATAATACAACATTAAATAATCATTTAACTGAATTAAATTAATAATTAAAATCAATTATTTTATGCGTATATAATTATTATTGAATTATTTGAAAATCTACTAGTCGAGTATATTATATTCGTATCTCACTTCTGTAAGGTTACTAATGTATATATATATATATGATTCTAATGCAATATTCTACATGTAATGAATATACACAGTATATGATGAATATTATATAAGTTATTGAAAATTAAGGAAATAATGATAAGTGGGTGTAAACCCGAAATTTTTAACTTATATAAAGTTAACAGTGCGTACTTTACCATATAAAAGTATACAGAAAAATAAGTCAATTATGCACCTGAACCTACAGTTCAGAAATTTCAGTTATGGAGAGTCGATTAAACTATCATCAAGGATAATATATTTTAATTTAAAGAATTGGAAAAAATTAAAATCTTGTATAATTTTACTAAGTGAAATAATAATATACATAGTGAATAGGTAATATATTTTATATTATTAATAAGAGGAAAGAATTTTAAAACTATATATAGAAAAAATGAATGAAGAATATATATAATAATAATAAGAGAAAGATTGAATACATATATAATTGAATAATAATGATTAATACATAATTTAATTATATAATTAGAAAGTCGTGCTACAGAAAGAGATGAGAATAATAGTCCACATTAAAAGCCTCAAGAAACTGACAGTGTTAAAACTACACAGTGATTTTCACTGATGGCGTCGATGCACAAGCGAACACAACTGTCTATATATAGACAGCACGACACACCGTCGGATCAAATGAGTGT